>JAJOOD010016450.1:0-19332 GCA_029582525.1 Solanum tacnaense | reverse complement strand
ATTTGTTTATTAACTTTAAATTAAATAATTACATTTTAAATTTTAATGAAAAGTAATAAAAAGTCAAATTCATTGAAAATTCAATTAGCTACTAAACCAAGATTTCTAATTAAGAATGTAATTTAATTAGCTTAGACAATTAAAGAAATAAGTTAATGAATAATAAAATAAGAGTGTTCTATTTAAAATGATTATAAAATGCACTTGTGGAGATTCGAACCTGCACCTTCAAAGTAAGGAGGAGAGCCTCACGCCGTTGGACCATAGCATCTTGATATGTTCAGGATGTCCAATCTATTAACTATAACCGTTACCAGTAACATTTTGCTTATATATACTGTATAATTTTTCGACGAATGGTGTCCAATTGGACACCCTTGGGACACTGTAGCTCCGCCCCTGCCCACCACTAGCTCCCACTTTAGCATTTCTAATTGGGTGTAGTCTTAAAAGGACCGGTTGCGGGTGAAAGGTGATAGAGTTAGCCCCTTCACTATAGAGTTATAACCTAAAAATTGCTCAAGTTTAGTGAAGATTTCCGGAAATGCCTACTTGAGGTAGATCGTAATTTTTTACTTTTAGAAGTAAGGTGCTTTTTTATATAAAATATGTGTGTTGATTATTGTTCTCTATTTATTTGTTGATTATTGCTGAAGAACCTAATTCTTGTGTATATAGATGACAACATAAAATAACAATAAAAGAAGAATGAATTGGACTAGAATCACAAAGTATATATAGGCTTTACTTATAATTCTAGTTCGATGAATAACATTAAAGGAAAAAAGAGTTTGAATTATGGGGTTACAATTTTAACTTTACAAGTTGGGATATGAGTTGGGATTGGAGTAGTGCTATACAACCTAGTGTATTTGACAGCCATTTGCAGTATCTATCTACGTCCCATTATCCTTCCAATACTATTCTAGTTACGTACTTATTATTAAGTGTAGGTCAACCACCAAATTAAACGATGTATATGGTGCAGCGGATATGGAGCTGCTCCTTCTTTAATTAGAGATCTCGAGTTCACATCTTAAGTATGAAAAAATGTTTGATAGGGAGTGCTTTTCTCCCGGATGAGGCTCTATGCCGCGCGAATTTAAAATAGTGGCCAGTCGAGCTCCAATATGGATACCTGATATCGAGTGAAAAAGCAAAAAAAAAAAAGTGTAGGTCTTTAACGTCTCACAATGCAAGTATGTGGATATATGCATGTGGAATGTCTTCTGCGTTATGTTCATGTCCGTAGTACCGCGTATTTGCCACTTATATGTATGTATATATATAAAATAAAATCTATTGAGACCAACATCAATAGATCATGACATTCCAATAAATATACAATGTAGCACGTTGTGGTTAATTTCCGTTTTAAAGTTTGAACAATTCACTTTTTTTAAATTATGAAAAAGATTCAATAATTTACTTATTTTGAAATAGAAGGAATATTGTGCTAATCAAGGTTTTTGCTTGGGGAGTCGTGTAATTATGTGACCTAGTTTGACGACACGGATCTTAAGGAAAAAAAACACATCTAGGCGTTGACTAGATAAATATTTGTCGAGAAATGCTTCTTGGCACGTTTGTCCATAAAATATGCGTCCACCTGTCATTTATAACAACTTCATTTGCTGACACATTAAGTTTTTAAATATATTTTATATTTACTTCTTTAAAACTTTAAACTCTCACATTTCAAGTCAGAGATATCGATCGACGTCACAGTAGAAATGAGACCACGACTAAGAAGCTAGAGAAGAATACGATGGCTGTCACAATTGAAATAAATTAATTTATATAATAATAGTTTTAACCTTTAACCTCACATTTATTTATTTAGATTTGCCGCAATAGAAAAAACAATCACATGGAGTGTCATGTGGTAGAATTTTCAAACAAAAGAGATACTTTCTCTCAACTTTGGAAAAGAATCGAATTAGTTTTAATTTTTCATGCTTATCAGACACTAATAACATGAAACAGATGAGCAAAATAACTGTTTGTTTATTTTTTTTTGGTCATGTACTGATCTACGATTGATCAACGTACGTAGTGTTATTACACTAAAAATAATTTTTAGCGGTAATTAATTAACGATAATAGCTTATTTGTCATTAAATGTGTTTTATAGAGGCAATTATTATTCTTGTAAATGTCTCTAAAGTCTATAACGATATTGCATCCAATGGCAATTAACTAATGTCGATATAGATTTTAGTACTCTTTATTAATGTGGATATTTATTACCGCTAAAAACCATTTTTGTTACAATGTGCTATGGAGATTTGCAGGACAGGAGAAAATTGCATGTATAGTTTATATAGAGGCGGAGCTAGTATTAGGAGTTTGGAGGTTCTACTAAGCCATCAATTAATTAAGGGTTCACAAGTTAATATACATATGTATTTATTTAATTTTCTAATACACATACAAAGTCTATGAAAAAGCTACTAGATTCGTCTAAACCCACGAATCCCTACTTAGCTCCGCCTCTGAATTTATCCAAATTTTGGTTTTCAAGGACAATACTCAAGTACATATTCTTTTATTGTGGCCCTTACTCTTTGGTCTCTATATTGAACATGAATGATGAACTTATCAGTTAGCATATCACAAGAGTGACCTGTCTCTCTCTATATAAAAGAAGAGATCTGGCAAGGATGAAAGTTGGGGAGGGACCAACAAAGGATTAATCAAAAGTTTTAGGTTCAAGTGTCCTAAGTATACGGAGTAGTTTTTGTTAGGAACCGCTAGCTTTACTCCAATATTAAATTTTCTGGCGCGAATTCAAATTTAGTCGGACTCTAAAGTAAATATTGGACACCGAATAAAATATCAAAAAAGTTGGGCAGGTGGCATATATATAATAATGTATGGATGAGTGGCATTTTGTACGAAACCGTGTGAAGAATAAACGTTATCCAACTAAGCAGTGAGCAGTGCATGTGGATCAGTATTACTCCATCCGTTTCGTTACATATGTGGCCCTATTTTATTTATCAAATTTAGCGTTCGATAATTCGGTAATTGATAGTTAAAAGTAGATATTAAATTTTAAAATTTTAAATTTTGATTTGATAATTCGGTAATCGGTAAATTAAATTTCGGTTTGATATGGTATTCGGTAACACCGTATTGAATTTATAGCCAATTGTATTACAAAGTTGATACTATTTCTCCAATTTTTATTTTTTTTTATGTGGAGGCACGATATAATAGAGGATCAATAAGTAAGAAGGCGTCAAAAAAAAATTGATACAACTAAAAGTCATGTATTTGAGTTGTTTATGTTTATTCTTTAACCTTCTCTTTGAACTTGTACTAATGAGTGGACATGTTGATATATGACTTTCATTAAGTAAATAATTCAGTATTTGGGAAATATCAAATACCAAATGGTACTAATATCTCATACCAAACTCAAACCCGAATACGACAATTCAAAAATTTTACTCCCGAATACCCAATTACTAAATACCAAATAGCAAAAAAAGTTCAATTCGATTCGATAATTCGGTATATCATGTTCAGCCCTACTTCCTAGTCCATTTATGTGGTATTTTTAAAATTTGTTTAAAGAAAATGTCATTTTACTATTATTAGAAACAATTTCATTTGAAAATTCATCTTATAGCTTAATAAAATGATTTAAATCTACACAAATATTTAAGGATTGTCTTATATAGCAAGCTTCAAAAATCTTTCTTTTTTTCTTAAATGGCGTGTCAAGTCAAATGGTGACACACAAAATATATATAGTAATATTTGAAATTTCTAAAATTTTTGTGGGATATCTATTTGATATACTTTTTCTGATGGAATTTCTTCCATATTCTATTGAAAGTCTAGGATTACTAGTACTTCCTATTTCTTGTGTTTTCCCAAACTGAATTTCATATTCGTCTGGAATTAAGGCTTGCTGAACTTCTGCTTCAACAATTCGTGCTATTCCTGCACATTCTTGATCTATTTCGATTAATCCTTTGTTTTTATATATCTTGCCATAATTAGAATTTGTAACTGTGTACAAGGCTTGATAATATATACTCAAAGATAACCTATTAAGAAGAATGCAAAGGTTGTTTTCAAGAGATAAAATTTCCTATCATGAGTATCAGGAAATAGAAAAGGTAATAGAAATTACCCAAACAACAGGTAAACATAAGCTAAACCTGTTAACGAAACCCATGATAGACCAAATCCTTAGTAAAATTCCTGAAAAGAAAAGGAAAAAAATGAAAAACGTTCATTTAGGAGGAATTCAAATATTATTCAAATAGACTTTTAAAGAAGGAATTAATTGTCCAATAGTTATAAATCTGTCGGATGAAAGATTTATAATAGACCTGATACCTGTGTATTATCAGTTCTAATAACAAATTGTTTTGGTAAAAGGAAGGTAGAAAATTTTCTAATTCCTCTGACAATGGCCAATAATTCCTTTTCATTTGTGGAATATCTTGTTTTAGCGTCATTGAAAGTACCACTTGTGTACCTGCAAATTTCATTTAGATCGGTTTGCAATAATGCTCCCCAATGATAGTCAGATGCGTCTGTTTGTAAAACTAGATTATCATTATCTTCTGGTAATCTAAGTTTAATTCTTTTGTATCTTCTATTTCAAAAGAGGTGTTTGTTGTTTCTAGATTTTTTTCTTCTTCTTCAATTTTTTGTTTCTCTAGAAACTTTTGGATTAGTATTTCATCCATACTTCCCTTTTGATATGTATTTTTACTCGCAAGTTTTTTTGCTAGTAATTCATTTATGTATTTTTGACTTACTCTTTTGTCAAACTTTTCAGTTTTTCTATTATGTTTGTTATTCTTCCTGGAAAATTTTCTTTTATAGAAATAATTTCTATTTCTATCATTTTTAACCTTAAAGTAATTTGTTTATGACTTTCATCGGTGGGAGAACCAACTGTAAGATCCCGCCTTAGAAAGAGCTAAATATAGAAAGAACCGATTTGGAAAGAGCCAATTTGAGTTTTGTTCAAGTTAAGCTTGAGTATTGAGTTTTGAATCAACTTCAAACGATCATAACTTTCAGTACAGGATGAATTAGGTGTCCCATAAGATATCAAATGAAAGGTCCTGCAATCCTCTTTCCAACGCCACCGTGTTTGCTAAATTTTGAGTTCGGATGAGGCAGATGCTCGTTTGAAGTTAGCCTGGTTAAGGAAAGTTACCCGAATTAATGAGGGCTATTTTGGTCTTTTCCATACCCCATCAGCTTAAAACGAATTTAATATTATTTTTGGGGTCAAATCTGATTTGGATTAGTTTCATAAATTAAAATATGCTTAGGGTTTTGAGAGGGGTTCAAGAAGAGGAGAAAAGGAGAAAAGTTCAAGGTGTTCATCAAGATTCAAAAGATTTTCGAAGATTGTTTCGTAATATTAAGGTATGTAAGCTTTCATAGTGTTGGGTTCGTTCACCCACACGCCAATCATGATTTTACATTTTCGAATCCATCCATAAAGATTGATAAAGTTAAGTTCTTGAGTTTCTTGAAGTTTGTGATTTATTCTTTAAGTATGAGGTTTCGTTGAGTTCTTACGATGAAAATCTTGGGTTTGAGCATTTTTCTTGAGTAAGAATCCATAAGATTTTGAGGAAAATCGTTCGATTCTATAGGAGTTAGACATGAAAACGAAGCAAGAAAATTCGTCAAAAGCCTGGGAAAGGGGTGGGGAGCGCGTTAGTCCGTGCGCCCCAAGCAAGTGTCTGTAGGTAGGGATCTGGGGAATCGCACCACTCAGTGCGCCTCAACCAACCTGCTGTAGTTTAGGGACTGGCGCCCCATGCCATTCAGTGCGCCAGGGTCGCCAGGTCCCCTACCCTTCCGTCCTTCTTTCCGCTTGAGTTCCCTCGAATCGTACCTATGTTTTCTACTTGATATCCATACTCTAGACTAAATCTAAACATCGAGAGGTCATTCATAACATGAATCATAACCCTTGAGTCCATAATTCAAATTCAAGGTACAGTTAAGAGTCAAGACTTGAGAGTTAATTGAGTTATTTGGAGAAGTCTTTTACAAACTTTTGAAACTTGTTTTAAGACTTGAGTTCTTGATTTGAGGAAGAGTAGAGTTGAGTTCATTTACTTTAAAATGATATATGGTAACTAAGTATTCCCAAGAGTAAATGTTTTTACATTTAAGATGAGAGGAAACACCGATTTCCGAAAGAGTTCATGAGGAGTTTTGAGTACTATCTCTTTTCAGAGAAATCTTTTGAGTAATAATCTCAAAGTTGAGGATGCGAAAATGTTTTTTTTAAAAAAACATATGAGCTAAGTTATATTTTTGGGAGTAGTATTGAGCACTGATATGGAGGAGAGTTCAAACAACTCACAGCCCCCATAAACCATGTAGCCAACATGGGTAGAAAGGGTCATACATTTTAGATTATTCCTTATTACTTTTTAGCATAGACTAGTGGATCTACTTAGTTGATGAGCTCTATACCCCGGTAAGGTATAGGACAATTCTGGAAGCGTGGACGAGACGTTGTATGATCACATAGCTCATAGTGATGGTTGTCAGTTAGAGATCTCCCAAACAGAGTTTATTTTGTATTTTTATATACAAACTGAGTTATATTGTATTTTCCAATACATTGAGTTACTATCTACTGTTTTAAAAGCTTTTCTTTATATCGCATTATTGTTATTGCTTTTATATTGAAATGAGTTGAGGTTAAGTTGAGTTGAGATGAGACGAGGTAAGATGTTTCTTTAGTTCCAGTTCAAGCTTATGTCATGTTTAGATTTCTGCTTGCATGCTCGTACATTTCATGTACTGACGTCATTTGGCCTGCATCTTTTATGATGTAGATACAGGTAACCAGGATCATCAACAAGTGCTTCGTTGATCCAGTTGAGTTCTAGAGTTGTTTGGTGAGCCTCCTTGCTTCTGGAGGATCCCTTATTTATCTTCAGTTTGTTAGGATGATCGGGGGTCTTGTACCGACATCCCTCATAGTATTATAGGCTTCATAGATAGATAAACAGTAGTTGTTCATGAGTCTTGTTCATTTCAGTTGTTATGTTCCAGACTTGAGTTGCCCTTGAGGCCAGCTGAATGTTTCTCTAAACATTTCTGAGTTTATCATTTTGAGATATTTGAGTTAAAGTTTATCGTTTGAGTTTATTCGATGTTGAGTAAGTCTTCCACTAAGAGTTGATCTAGGCTAAGGGTTTTCTTGGGGCCAACAATGGTTCTCTAGTGCCGACCACATCCAAGGTGTAGGCTCGGGGCGTGACAAACTTGGTATCAGAGCATAAAGTTCAAGAGTCCTAGGGTGTTTATGAAGCTGTGTCTGTAGAGTCTTAGTTATCGGTGTGAAGCGCGCCACATCTATAATTAGGAGGCTACAACATTTAGGACTTATCTCACTTATTTCATACTCTTTTTGTGTGATAAAGTTTATCTCTATAAAGTTTCTTTCTAATTATTGCTTGCGCGTATCTTTCAGATCATGCCTCCACGAAGAGTTGTTCGAGGTTGTCCCGTTAGGAGGAATGTTGAACCTCAAGATCAAGGGTACCCAATGCACCTAAAGTCCAATCCCAAGGAGAGGTCACAAATGCTGAGTTCTGGGATGTTATCCAGATGTTGAGTCAAGTGGTGATCAACCAAGCTGGACAACAAAGAGGGAATCGACAAGATGTGGCTGATACATCTAGAATTCGGGAATTTTTAAGGATGAATCCTCCTGACTTCACCGGTTCAAGTGTCACTGAGGATCCGGAGAACTTTATGGAGGAGTTACAGAAAGTGTTTGAAGTGATGCATGTTGTTGAGGCTGAGCGAGTGGAACTAGTTAAATACCAACTGAAGGGTGTTGCTAGAGTGTAGTTCGACAAATGGAAGAAGGGTAGTGCTGAAATTGCACCAATCATGAGATGGGCTGTGTTCTAGGAGGCCTTTATGGGATGTTTCTTTCCCCGTTAGCTAAAAGAGGCAAAGGTAAGAGAATTCCTCACTCTTAAGAAGGAATCCATGAGTGTGCATGAGTACAGGCTCAAGTTCACCCAACTGTCCCATTATGCTCCGGAGATGGTTGTTGACATGAGCAACAAGATAAGTCTTTTTTGTATCTGAGTTGTCTCTGTCAAGTAAGGAGGGCAAGACAGCTATGTTGATAGGAGATATGAACATAGAAAGGCTGATAATCCATATGCAACAGGTTATGGAAGATAAGCTGAGAGATAGAAAAGACTTCCGAAACAAAAAATCTAAGACTATAGGAAATGAGTGTGGACCATAGAAGAGTAATGTGAACCGGTCATATTTCCAACATATGACAAATGGACCTGCTCCATCATCTGCTAGTGCACCTGCACCGAGGAACAGAGGTGAATTCAAGAATTATAGTTCACAGAGTTTCAAAGCTAGACCTGCACACTCTTAAGGTAGTGTGGCACAAAGAGGTAATGAGACTCCTGCATGTGCTAAGTGTGGTAGAAACCACTCAGGAGTGTGTCATGATGGCTCTACTGGTTGCTTCAAGTGTGGTCAGAATGGTCACTTTATGAGGGAGTGCCCTAAGAACATGTAGGGAGGAGGTAATGGGGGAAATAGAGCCCAATCTTTTTCAGCGTCTCTGCCAGACATGGTTGTACTTAGAGGAGCTACTTCAGGGACAAACAGAGGAGCAAACCGTCTATATGCTATCACTAGTCATCAAGAGCAAGAGAATTTGCCAGATGTTGTCACTGGTATGATAAAAGTCTTTACTTTTGATGTATATGCTTTGCTAGATCCAGGAGCGAGTCTATCTTTTGTTACTCCTTATATTGCTATGAATTTTAATATTCTTCGTCAGCAACTTCTTGAGCCCTTCAGTGTTTCTACACCTATTAGTGAGTCTATTCTAGCTGAGAGAGTTTATCGTGATTGTGTCATTTCTGTCAATCACAAGGACACCATGGCTGACTTAGTCGAGTTAGACATGGTAGCTTTTGATGTTATTCTAGGTATGGACTGGCTTCATGTTTGTTATGCCTCAGTTGATTGTAGAACTTGAGTAGGTAAGTTCCAGTTTCCTAATGAGCAGTTATTGAGTGGAGGAGTAGTTCACCAGTGCCTAAGTGTCATTTTATTTCGTATCTTAAGGCGAGAAAGTTAGTTTCCAAGGGGTGCATCTATCACTTAGTCCGAGTTAATGACTCTAGTGTTGAGACATCACCTATTTAGTCAGTTCTAGTTGTGAGCGAGTTTCCAGATGATCTTCTCAGAGTCCCTCCTAAGAGAGATAGACTTTGGTATAGATATTCTTCCTGATACTCGTCCTATCTCTATTACTCCATATAGAATGGCTCCAGATGAGTTGAAAGAGTTAAAAGAGAAGTTGAAAGACCTTCTTGAGAAAGGTTTCATTCGACCAAGTGTCTCACCTTGGGGCTCTTTGGTCTTATTTTTGAGGAAGAAAGATGGTTATCTTAAAATGTGCATAGATTACCGTCAGTTTAATAAGGTTACTATCAAGAATAAGTATCCACTTCCGAGGATTGATGATTTTTTCAATTAGCTTCGGGGTGACACTTGTTTTTCTAAGATAGACCTCAAATCAGGCTATCATCAGTTGAGAGTAAGAGACAGTGACATGCCTAAGACAGCATTTAGGACCCGATATGGTCATTATGAGTTTCTAGTCATGTCATTCGGTTTGACTAATGCTCCTACAATGTTCATGGACCTTATGAACAAAGTTTTCAAGCCTTATGTTGATATGTTTGTTGTCATTTTCATCGATGACATTCTAATCTATTCAAGGAATGAGGAAGATCATGCTAGTCATCTCAGAGTAGTTCTCCAAACTCTCAAAAATAGAGAATTGTATGCTAAATTCTCTAAGTGTGAGTTTTGGCTTGAGTATGTGGCATTATTAGGCCACATTATTTCATGTGATGGGATATGAGTTGACACTTAGAAGATTGAAGCAGTTCAGAACTGGCCCAGACCCACGTCTCTGACTGATATTAGGAGTTTCTTAGGATTGACTGGTTATTATAGGAGTTTTATCGAGGGATTATCATTTATTTCATCCCCTTTGACAAAGTTGACTCAGAACAAAACAAAGTTTTAATGGTTAGAAGCTTGTGAGAAAAGCTTTCAAGAATTGAAAACTAGGTTGACTATTGCCCTAGTGTTGACCTTACCAGAGGGTACACATGGCTTTGTTGTGTGTTGTGATGCATCCAGAGTTGGATTAGGTTGTGTATTGATGCAGAATGACAAAGTTATAGCTTATGCATCCAGACAACTTAAGGTTCACGAGAAGAATTAAATAACCCATGATCTAGAGTTGGTTGGTGTAGTGTTTGCTTTAAATATATGACATCACTATCTTTATGGTGTTCATGTGGATGTGTTGACCGATCACAAGTGTCTTCAGTATGTGTTCAATCAGAAAGAGCTTAATCTCAGACACAGGAGGTGGTTGGAGTTACTAAAGGATTAAGACATGAGTATTCTCTCTCACCCAGGTAAGACTAATGTTGTTGTTGATGCTTTGAATAGGTTGTCTATGGGTAGTACTGCCCATGTTGAGGAGGACAAAAAAGAGTTAGCAAAATAGGTGCACAGACTTGCATGATTGGGAGTCCGGTTAATTGATTTCAATGAAGGTGGAGTAGTGGTGATGAATGGAGCGGAATCATCACAAGTGTCTAAAGTGAAAGGAGGTGGTTGGAGTTACTCAGGGATTATGACATGAGTATTCTTTATCACCCAGTTAAGACTAATGTTGTTGTTGATGATTTGAGCAGGTTGTCTATGGGTAGTACCCCCCATGTTGAGGAGGACAAAAAAGAGTTAGCAAAAGAGGTGCACAAACTTGCACGATTGGGAGTCCGGTTAATGGATTCCAATGAAGATGGAGTGGTGGTGATGAATGGGGTGGAATCATAACTAGTGTCTGAAGTGAGAGAGAAACAAGAACAAGATCCTGTTTTGCTTGAATTAAAGGCAAATGTTCATAAGCAAAAAGTGATGGGTTTTGAACAAAGGGGAGATGGTGTATTAAGGTACCAAAGTAGTAGTGTACCAAGGGCGTATGAGCTCTAAGAGAGGATCATGGAGGAATATCATAGCTCCATATACTCTATCCATCCGGGTTCCACAAAGATGTATCGTGACTTGAGAGAAGTCTACTGGTGGAGTAGTATGAAGAACTCTATTGCAGAGTTCATTGCTAAATTCTCGAATTGTCAATAAGTCAAGGTAGAGCACCAAAGGCCCGGTGGTATGGCTCAGAATATAGATATTCCAGAATGAAAGTGGGAGATGATCAATATGGATTTTATTACTGGGTTGTCGCGGTCTCCCAGGCAGCATGATTCTATTTGGGTGATTGTAGATCGAACAACTAAATCAGCCCACCTTTTGCCGGTAAAGACTACCTATTATGCAGAAGATTATGCCAGATTGTATATTCAAGAGATAGTTAGACTTCATGGAGTTCCTATGTCGATAATTTTAGATAGAGGTGCACAAATTACTGCACAATTTTAGAAGTCTTTCCAAAAAGGTTTGGGTTTGAAGGTGAACTTGAGTACTGCTTTCTATTCTCAGACTGATAGTCAAGCAGAACGTACGATTCATACTTTAGAGGATCTGTTAAGTGCTTGTTTAATCGATTTCAAGGGTAATTGGGATAATCGCCTACCTCTCATCGAGTTTGCTTACAACAACAGTTATCACTCTAGCATCCAGATGACTCCATATGAAGCTCTTTATGGGAGAAGATGTCGATCTCCTATTGGATGGTTTGAGGTTGGTGAGGCTGGATTTATAGGGCCAGACTTGGTTCATCAAGCAATGGAGAAAGTGAAGATCATTCAAGAAAGATTGAAAACAACGCAAAGTGGTCAGAAATCCTATACCGATGTTAGGAGAAGAGACTTAGAGTTTGAAGTGGACGATTGGGTTTACTTGAAGGTTTCACACATGAAGGGTATTATGAGGTTTGGCAAGAAGGGGAAAATTAGTCCCCAATATATTGGTCCTTACAGGATATCCAAGAGGATTGGTAATGCAGCCTACGAGTTGGAGCTACCGTCAGAATTAGCAGCAGTCCATCCGGTATTCCATAATTCAATGTTGAAGAAGTGTATGGGTGATCCTTCACTTATTATACCGACTGAAAATATTGGTATTAAGGACAACATATCTTATGAGGAGAGTCCCGTTCAGATTCTGGATCATCAGGTTCGCAAGTTGAGAACCAAGGAGGTAATATAAGTCAAGGTCTTATGAAGGAACCAGTTTGTTGATGAATCTACTTGGGAGCCTAAGGAAGATATGAAGAAGAGATACCCACATCTCTTTGAGTCCGGAGTAGCTTCAAATCAAGGTACTAATTTTTTTCTTAGTACTCTTTAAGTTGATGTGATGTGTTATATAATGCATGTTAGGTGGTTGAGTAGGGTGTTAGATGTTACCATCCTTAGTTCTACTTTAAAGTGATCTCATTCTAGGACGAATGTTCCCAAGGGGGAGATATTGTAACATCCCGCCTTAGAAAGAGCTAAATATAGAAAGAGTCGATTTGGAAAGAGCCAATTAGAGTTTTCTTCAAGTTAAGCTTGAGTTGTGAGTTTTGATCAACTTCAAATGACCATAACTTTCAGTACATGATGAATTAGGTGGCCCATAAGATATTAAATGAAAAAGGTCTTGGAATCCTCTTTCCAACGCCACCAAGTTTGCTAAATTTTGAGTTCGGATGAGGTAAATATGCCCATTTGAAGTTAGCATGTCCGGTTAAGGAAAGTTACCCGAATTAAGGAGGGGTATTTTGGTCTTTTCCTAACCCCATCAGCTTAAAACGAATTTAGTATTTTTTTTTGGGGTCAAATCTGATTTGGGTCAGTTTTCATAAATTAAAATACGCTTAGGGTTTTGAGAGGAGTTCAAGAAGAGGAGAAAACGAGAAAAGTTTAAGGCGTTCGTCAAGATTCAGGAGATTTTTGAAGATTGATTCGCCAAATTAAGGTATGTAAACTTTCATAGTGTTGGGTTCGTTCACCCACAAGCCAAACATAATCTTACATATTTGAATCCATCCATAAAGATTGATAAATTTGAGTTCTTGATAAGTTTCTTGAAGTTTGTGATCTATTCTTTAAGTATAAGGATTCGTTGACTTCTTGCGATGAGAATCTTGGGTTTGAGTATTGTTCTTGAATAATTTAGAGTGGATTTCATTGTCATTATGTTGGGTCTAAGAATCCATAAGAGTTTGAGAAAAATCGTTTAATTCTCCAAGAGCTAGACATGAAAACGAAGCAAGAAAATTTGTCAAAAGCCTGGGAAAGGGGTGGGGAACCGCGCCACTCAGTGCCCCCAACCCACATGCTGTAGTTTAGGGGCTAGCGCCCCAGACCACTCAATGCGCCAGGGTCGCCAGTACCCCTACCCTTCTGTCCTTCTTTCCGTTTGAGTTCCCTCGAATCGTACCTATATTTTCTACTTGATATTCATACTCTAAACTACATCTAAACATCGAGAGGTCATTCATAACATGAATCATAACCCTTAAATCCATAATTCAAATTCAAGGTAGAGGTAAGAGTCAAGACTTGAAAGTTCATTGAGTCATTTTGAGAAGTCTTTTACAAACTTTTAAAACTTGTTTTAAGACTTGAGTACTTGAGTTTGAGGAAGAGTAGAGTTGAGTTCATTTTATTTAAAATGATATATGGGAACTAAGTATTCCCAAGAGTAAATGTTTTTACATTTAAGATGAGAGGAAACACCGATTTCCGAAAGAGTTCATGAGGAGTTTTGAGTACTATCTCTTTTCAGAGAAAACTTTTGAGTAATAATCTCAAAGTTGAGGATGCGGAAATGTTTTTTAAAAAAAAACATATGAGCTAAGTTATATTTTTGGGAGTAGTATTGAGCACCGATATGGGGGAGAGTTCAAACAACTCACAACACCCATAAACCATGTAGCCAACATGGGTAGAAAGGATCATACTTTTTAGATAATTCCTTATTGCTTTTCAGCATAGACTAGTGGATTTACTTAGTTGAGGAGTTCTATACCCCGGCAAGTTATAGGACAATTCTGGTAGCGTGGACGAGAGGTTGTATCATCATATAGCGCATAGTGATGGTTGTTGATTAGAGAATCTACCAAACAAGTTTATTTTGTATTTTTATATACAAACTGAGTTATATTTTATTTACCAAAACATTGAGTTGCTATCTACTATTTTGAAAGCTTTAATTTATATTGCATTATTGTTATTGCTTTTATATTGAAATGAGTTGAGATAAGGTAAGTTGTTTCTTCAGTTTCAGTTTAAGCTTATGTCATGTTTAGATTTCCCCTTGCATGCTCATACATTTCATGTACTGACGTCATATGGCCTGCATCTTTTATGATGCAGATAGAGGTCACAAAGATCATCAACCAGCGCTTCGTTGATCCAGTTAAGTTTCAGAGTTGTTTGGTGAGCCTCCTTGCTTTTGGAGGATCCCTTATTTATCTTCAGTTATATCAGTGTGTTATGATTATCGGGGTTCTTGTCCTGACATTCCTCGTAGTATTAGAGGTTTCATAGATAGATAGACAGTAGTAGTCACGAGTCTTGTCCATTTCAATTGTTATGTTCTAGTGAGTTGCCCTTGAGGCTAGTTGCATGTTTCTCTAAATATTTGTGAGTTTATCATTGTGATATATTTGAGTTAAAGTTTATCTTTTGAATTTATTCTGTGTTGAGTAAGTCTTCTTCTGAGAGTTAATCTAGGCCAAGGGTTTTCTTGGGGCCAACAATGGTTCTCAAGTGTCGGCCACGTCCAGGGTGTAGGCTCGAAGTGTGACACCAACTATCTAATAATACACCATCAATTAATCGACCTTAGAACAATAATTTAAATAAGTAAACAAAATTTTAATGTCTTAAAAGCAACTTTCATAAAGTAACAACCAAAGTCTAAACAAACGCGAAAACCCCCTTGAAACTTAAGGTCGCGTACCAAAATTCTACATAGTCTAGACTAAGGGGATGCAACTCCAAAACATGAAGACAATCTAAAAGTCTAAGTCAGATGGACTAAGTGATATAGAGGAATTCACAACAGTCTAGAAGAAAGAGCTTACCCTTTAATTGAGTTATCGTTTGACTCACAGTTGAGGTCGCGAAGCAGCAGCCAGAATATGCCATGTATTCAACAAAAAAAGAATAAGAGTAGTATCAGTACACAAATCATAGAATAGTGGTAGAATTATCGGTCAGTTCCAAAAATATGAGTATAAACACAGAACTAAAATATAGTAAAGACAAGTCAACACAGAATCAACCAAGTTAGAAATTCAACAAGATTTTCAGTCATCAATCCTATTTTAACATTTACATGAAGCATGTCCCACATAATTACAAACAATTCCGGATCACTTAAGGAACTAACACACAAGGAAACAATAAAAAAACATATATACCAGGCGTGGTATTCGAGCCAATCGTTAGTAAATTGTATCGGTGTGATATATACTCAAGTCAATCATATAGATATCATGTACCAAATGTGGTACCTAAGCCAATGGCTATTGCATACAAGGCATGGTATTGAGCCAATCATGGTAATATCATGTACTAGGCGTGCTACTCAATCCAATCATTAGTCAAACAAGCACAATTACAATCACAATGAAATATAACCACGCTTGTAAATACAAGTAAATAAAACACCTTCATTGCATGAGATTGTCAAGAATTCATCATTTTATATTCAAACCTTACGTTTTCCCCAACAAGCATTGCACATGTTTTATTATAAAGACAGTTACCATGCATACATACATAAATTTGGAAAACAACAATCATCACCTATATATCTCGAATTAAGCCTCGAAAGCTTTATTGAAATCGAGTCTTTAATTTTCCTTGTTAATTATGAATTATGGCATGTTCTAGGTCTACAAATAACAATAATGCAAAAAATTAACTCAACTTGACCTAATTATAACTTATTCCTAACCACATGTCAGTTACACGATCATCTCACCCAAATCTGAGTATTTCCCACCATATTATCAACAAAACATCCCATTTGAGATCACTCATCAAAGATTATTAGGCTTAAGAATCAAATACTAAGATAGGAAGTGAATTGCTACCTTTACCTATGAATTGATAGAAACTAATAGAAATCACCTAGGTGACCCTTTTCTTTTTTAATCTATTTGAAACATAATGCATATTTTGGCAACTCTTTCATTTTAACTTTACATATGACACGTTTAAGACAACAAGATAAAATAGTGTTTTGATATATTCTATATATCGTTAGGTTAAAACAACAAATTTAAAAATCTTCATTAATTTTATGTCAAATCAAAATCGAACAAATAAATTGAAACATATGAAGTACATAAACTGAGACAAAGGGCTAGTTTCTTTCAGGAACTTTTCGAGGTTATTTTGTACGCAAGATAAGGTGTATCTAGGATTATGTTTAGGGTTAAAATTGTACTCTATTTGATTGATGATAAAAATTTAATGTGGGAGAAATTTATATCTTCAACTAAGACAAATTAAGTTTTGGAAATTTCCTTCAAATATCATTTTTATTTCATTTAGGACCAAGATATCACTCAGTTATTACTATTTCCCTCCAAATATGCTTAATACTTCAAAAGTCTCTTTCTCTCCTAGTTGCACCTTCCAGATCGTGAAGTTGAGGATACCTTGCAGTTTAATGAGTAATTGGGTAGTTGGATTAAACTGTACCACATGAGTAGTAGTCGGGACTGCGTCGACATTGTCACTGGTGGTAGCTGGTACAACCATGTTTTTGAAGTGGAGAGAAAAAAAATTGGATCAGGCTCGTGAGAGTTTTAGAGGGGCTCTGATACCATAAAGATATGGAAAATCAAAGAAAACTTGAATGATCTTATTCAATCGTAACATCAACTTAAATACAAGATGTAATTAACTTAATTAATTCTAAGGAACTACTCTAACAACTTAATATGTAACTAACTTGACTAAGTGCCCATTTGGATGGGCTTTTAAGTTGGTCAAACTAACTTAAAAGTCAATTTTTGACTTATTAGAGTGTTTGACAATTATCAAAATAATTTATTTTAAGTCAAAAGTGACTTTTTTTAAGTAAAAAATTAAAAGTAGGGTGATGGCTACTTTTCTTTTTTTAACTTAAAAGTCATTTGATGTTGATCAAGTATATTACCTTTTTGCCCTTAATTCATTTAAACAATTCCCAAATTGCCCATGTTGAATTAAAACCCTAACATCTCTTTCCCTCAATTTTCTTTTTCACATATGTACGGCTGCTGAAGCGTGAAGCTTTCTTCCTTTTCTCTCGATTTGAAGGGTGAAGATCTAAAGCGTAAAGTAAGTTATCTTTCAATTAGCTTTCTTCCTTTTCTCTCGATTGATAGCAATGGTATCAGATGTAGGAAAATAATGAATAGTTTTAAGTTTTTTCTTGATTATCTTTCGATTTTTGTTTTTTTTATTATGTATTTTTTTGTGTCTTCTGTCGCTGATCCTGTTTTGTGTATTTTCTATTTTGTGTTTTTAAAAAAAAATTATGTTTATATAATTTGATTGTGTGTAGTATATAGTTGTCATCTATATAAGATTATGGAAGTAGTTATTTTCAATTTTCTTATCAATTCTCATCTTCAGATCAGTTACACCATGTCAGAAACACAAACTAATGCTAAGTGGGATGATGATGCTCATCTCAAATTTATAGAGTTATGTGAATTAGAGATTAAGAAAGAAAATAGACCAAACACTCATTTATCTAGAGATGGATGAAAAAATATGACTAAAGCATTCAATGAAAAAATGGGAAGACGCTATAAAAAAATAAATGAAAAATTATTGGCATGGCATGAAAGCTAAGTGGACTCTTTTTAAGCAATTGATGAGAGGGGATACATGTATAGGATGGGATGCCACCAAAAATACAATTGTGGCAGATGATGATTGATGGAAGCGAAAAATTAAGGTACATTTCTCATATTGTTCTATATGTCTTTTTATTTCTTTTATTGTTACATATTTACTTACTTAAATTTGTTGTTTTATCTTTTGTTACAAGAGGATGTTCGATATAGAATATTTAGGAATAAGGATATTTCACTCATATGATTTCACTATGATGTATTATTTTCTTATATTGTTGCTACGGGGGAAAGAACACGTGCCTCAAATCAACCTCAATTTTTTGAAACTGAGGTAAATTTTGACGAAGAAAGATCAAATGGTATTGATAATGATGGTATGGAGCACTTCATTAATACTAATGATGAAGGGGGTGATGAAAGTGATGATCCACAAGATATGGATTCTACTATGTTTCCTAAACCATCACTAAAAAGACAAATTTAAACTGATGGTATTGGAACTAGTAATCAAGTGAAAAAAGTAAGACAAAATCTACAGTTGCATCAATGAAAGAAGATATGCACTCTTTAGTAGAGTTAATGTCTAACAAAAGTACTACTACATCTCATGCGGTAGATGATCTCACCATTGATATGTGTATGGATTTTTTGGTAAACATTCCTGGTATTTTTGAAAGGGCCGACATGTACAACTATTTTGTGAACTTGTTTCTTAAAAAAGACATTCGACAAGTGTTTCTTAAGATGCCTACAGATGAATTGCTCGAAAGTCTTCGATGGAGTATAACTATCAGTTATACCTTAAGAAAGTGTGAAGAATGTGTTGTTATGGAAAAAGTAATTTTATTATTTTATGTTTGACATTATGCTTGTAAGCATGAACTTTATTTATTGTCTTTAATTTTGTTTAGACATTATGATTGTATGGTTAAACTTTTTTAAGTTAAGTCCTAATTTATATAAATGTGTGTTGTGTTGAATTTATGTAAATGTATTTGTTGTGTTGAGTTTATATATAGGTATTCATTTTGTCGAATTTATACTTATGTGTTTGTTGTGTTGCATTTATATATAGGTGTTTGTTATGTTGAATTTATGTAAATGTAAATGTTGTGTTGAATTTATATGTAGGTTTTTGTTATGTTGAATTTCTATATATAAATATATATGTGTGTGTTTGTTGTGTAAATTTATATATAGGTGTTTATTGTGTAGAATTTATATAAAAATGTATGTTGTGATTGAATTTATATAAATGTCTTACTAATATAAAATAGTAGAATTGAAATAATTATTGCGAATTCAAAAATATTGTAAGTAAGTAAAATATAGGGATAAGGGTCTGAAAAATATCCCAACTTTGGTCGAATTTGCTGTTGCGATACTAAACTTTCATGAGGACCTATTACCTCCCTAGACTATTTAATACC
>JAJOOD010016449.1:0-27553 GCA_029582525.1 Solanum tacnaense | reverse complement strand
AACAAGGGTTTAGAAATCCACTTGCCTCAAATAATCGAACAATCACTCCGGGACTTGAGCCTTCCCTTTTCGTTGTACTTCCAACTCAAAGCAATCTATTCACATTAATAATCACAATAAGATTTCGAAACTCACAACACCCACATTACTATAGGTCTAGCCTAGACCCAAAAACTCACTCAAATTTATAATCAATTTCCTTGTCTTTCTAACATGTCAACTCTCATATTTCCAAATTTCAAGTCTGGAGTTTAGTCTCAATATCTCAAAATAACATAATTTTAATGATCTTTATGTATCACAATACACCCACTATTTTATTACATATCTCAATTATTACCAACTTGAACTTTATAAGATAATCAATAAGAAGGAAAAGAAAAGAACGGGGAACAATTTAATGAAGTTACAAAATCAGTAACTTAACAAATCCTTAAGCCATCCATCATCCTACCCTTTTAGTCATTATACTACCAATTTTATAATTCCAAGTATTACCTCAATCACTTGGTAATTATTAACAATGATTGCAGACAAGGTCTGCTTCCCCCACATTCACGTTGCACCAGCAATATCTAACCCCCAACTTATCTAATATTACATCGATCTACTATTTCCGCTGTATCCCTAAAATCTCAACTAATTTAATAGTATAACTTTAATCTGTTAATTTCAAGAATATTGCCACAGATTGGTTTCTTAACCATCACTGCTACATCATGACGGTCATTCTTTGCATATATAATATATGTATATGGCATAATGCATATTCAATCATTACTAATTAACCCCAACAATAAATAAATAAATGGAACAATAAAGTTTTAACAATTACTAAAACGTGAATTCTTTTGATTTTCCGTCGTCCGCCCTTAGCACTTATTTATTCAAAATATCATAAACTATGAAGACCCACTACTACTTATCAATTGTTTTGCACAAACCACAATAACTTACGCTTACTAAGAATTGCATAGACCAAATTTTCAGCCGACTTAATTTTGTACCGTCAGAAAACAAGGATCATCTCATTCTTTACCAGTCCATTTAGTTATGATTAGTATTCACACCCTGTACACTAATATATACGAATAAGAAAGAATAATTAGATAGATTTTTACCTAAAGGCACTCCCGCTTCCTCCTTTGAAATTGAGCGTCGTCATAGCCTCATAGGGTTTCTCTCTTTCTTGTTGTGACTAAAAGAAATAATCTCCCCTTTATTTAATTATGGTTTTATTATTTTACATGGGTTAAGTGGTATTAATTATACTATACCACTTGGCCCATTAATCACCAACTGAAATTAATTATTTAAAATCACCCGTCAACTAAACAATATTAACAAATAACTCAAAAATTTCCAAACCAACTTCTCAAATTGATCAAAAGTGACTCGGGATAACTATCGAGATGAGTAAAACGGTAATTTTATAATAAAAATTCGAAACCGATTTTCTGGGTCATTACACGAAAGTTCAGTAATTTAAGTCATTCTAACTATTTTTTGTTTTGAATGGATTGTTGTCACTTTTTTCACATTTTTGAATGAATTGTTTCTTTTATTTTTGTGTATGGTTAATAACCAAATAACCGAACCAAACCAAACCAAACCGAAACCAATAACCACCAAACCGATAAATGTATATTATATCTGGTTTGGTTTGGTTTTGATAATTTTAAAACCGATTAAGTTGGTTTGGTTTTGATTTTGATCAATAACCAATCCAAACCGACCCGTGAACACCCCTATCAAGAGGTAAAAAGAGAACAAAGGATATATTGTATAATATTTTATAAATATATTAATTTGATGCCTCTATGATTTCAATTATTATTATTTATTTATAAATTTAACTATGATGCCAATTATTATTTATATATTAATTTGAAGTTTGTAGAAACTTATGAATTTCGAATTTTACATCGCCTCTACGAAAATTTTGTTAATGTTTAGAGATTTTTAAAAGATTAAATTTACTCGCAAATATTGCACTAAAATAATAGTTTATCACGATTAAATGATTTAATAAAATATAATACATGTTAATTAATTATGATTAAGTAAAGAAGGCTCATTTATTCAAACACATAGCATGTATATAATAATCATTTGCGATAAGTTTTTACGTTTTTGAATTTAGTGATAAATTTGAAAGTCATAATATAAATTTATTCTTTCACAGTTCATATATACCACTTATACTATATTTTTTAAGGTGTGAATTGTGAAATATGGTTATGCTTGGAATTTATGCAGATTTAGGAACCTTCATGGAAGTTGTGCATCGCCTTAAAATATCGACTATGTGCAATTTTGTTTTTGTTATACAGAAGAGTCATCGGGCTAATTGCTATTTGCTATTGCTATCGTTTTCGATTTGACATCTATGATACATTGGTATAATGCTATCGAAAATGTCTTGCTCCTAATAAATATATTGTTTTTTAAATACTTTATTTTCCTAATCAAATCACTTATAAAATAATTATAATTTTTTAAAGATAAATATTAATCATTTTAGAATCATAATGACACAGGAAATGGATAATTAAACTATCTTACATATCATAAATTAAACAAGAGGTCACCAACACCGTAACATCTTAATTAATAGGTATAAGTGGATTTTGGAGATTAAAATAATAAAACCTTAATAAACTGATTCAGCTTATTTAATGTGAATCCACCATATAATATATGGATTAGCATGAATTTTGAACGATATTTTCTCAGATCATATATATACATTAAACAAATATTGAATATTTGTAATAATTGATTGTGAACTCTACTATTACCAAATTCCAAGTTTATCTGGAACTCCAAATTTTAAATTTAAGCCAAGTATAAATTGATAAAATCTTGGATATTATATTTGACTTAAATCAAATTTTTGACTAAATTTTCAAAGATATTATATCGTGTACCAGAACTCATTCCATCCCAAATAAGTGTTACTTAGCAGAAAAAAAGTTTATTCCAAAATAATCTCATATGGGAATTTAAGACACGAATTTGTACTTTCTTTGGTTCTTGTTAAGTGAATTATTAGGTATGATACATCTCTTAAGAAAAAAATATTTTAGTAGATAAATACAATGTTGCTCTTAATAAATATAAAATAATTAAGAATCTTATTAAATGAAGAATAAATACTTAAAAATTAATAATTATTTTAATATAAATTTAAAAAATATATTTAATAATATTCATTTTAAGAGACATTTACTTATATTAGATAGAGATTTAATTTAAATCACAATACTTAATAATTTAAAATATTTTTAAAAAGAAACATATAGAGAATTTGGTGAACTCTCAAAATTTCATTTGTGCCACATAAATTGAGACATGAGAATTAATATATATTATGTGCAAATTACATAAAAAGTACTATAAATTACAATAATTAACAATTTTAAATATTTAAAAAACATAGTAAAAGATTAGATTGACTCTCTAATTTCATCAATGTCACATATATTGAGACAAATGAATAACATGTATTGAATCCATTCCGATACGAAGTCATATATCTAGTCTAGCTAATTATATAAGAGAAAGTTTAAGTGTACCAAATAAGATACTAATAGGGAAAAATGTCTGAAATATATTCGAACTTTGACCGAAATTGTTGTAACAATACCGAACTTTGGAAATGACCTTTTACCCCCTGCATTATTTAATAGTGTATTTTAAAGGTATATATGTGCCCATGTGGACATCATAAATATTGCATAATGTGTCCACGTGGACACATATATACCTTTTAAAAACATTATTAAATAGTGCAGAGAGGTAAAAGGTCCTCCATAAAATTTGGTATCGTAACAACAATTTCTGCCAAAATTAAAATAGTTTTCAAAACTTTTTCCCATACTAATAAGTAGTACTAATACACAAAGATAATGCATACATTATTCTTTCGTGCACTCTACCAAATGAAGTTCTTTAAATCATAGTATTTCTTTCTAGCGTTGGCCGAGGGGGCATTCCTTAAGAAATTAGTCATTCACGAAGAAGAACAGAGAGGAGTGTTTTCACTAATTTATTTTAAATTAAATTTTATCTCTTGAAAAAGAAAAGCTAATTAATGATTTTTATTATTTAAATAAGAATAATTTTTATTAATATTTTAAAATTTTCTAAGATGTCTTTTATTTTGAAATAAAATAAAAGAAATACAGCCTCACATCTGCATCTTCTTCAATGATATATAGTAGAGAGAAGAACAAGCGTTACGAGCTATATATTACTATAATTACAGCTGCAACATACCTTGCTTCTCCTTCAATGGCATATGAATTCAATTTCACCTTTGTAAACTCTACTTTTCATCGCCAAGAGCACTTCAGTTTCTTCATATACCCTTCATCAGAACCCAAACATACTAATCTCTTTTCATTTTCCCAGCTATGCTTCAGCTTCTCCAACTCAAGTACCAACCAAGTAATAAGTCGCCATTTGAAATCCACCCTATAAAAATGTATTTATCAGTCTCATTTACTCTTTTGCCTACAATTTCCAGATCAAATACATTTCAACAACTTCAAATCACTGCTAAAATGGTTGGGTCTGTATTTGGTCCTCTCACATTGGCATATTACTTATCTCTTCTTTTTCCTTCACTTTGTCCACTTTTCTATTCAATGTCTGTCTTATACTCTGCTGCTAAGTTGATGAATCAAACACTTACCAAAGTACGATTAGATCGGCTTTATCGAAAAATCATGAGCTACTCTACGGAAAGACAACAGTAACATTATATTTCCTATTTGATTAATTATGGGGAAAATGAGCACATATATTGCTCAATTTAGAGCCGATATAATTTTCGTTAGAAAAATGTGGCAAATATACCCTTGTCATTAGGAATATGCATTACTTGGATTAGATTGAAAAATCAAGTTAAATCAAAATAATATTTAGGTTTAGAATTAACTTGGAGTTAATCACTTTTGTCTATTTTTTAGCTATTGTCTTTCGTTATGATTAAGTTTATAATTTTATGTTTTGACATCTGTAATTGATATACTAATAAGTATTGTGTTTTAAATTTTACTTATGATTTATAATAGAAAGTATATTTAAGAGATTCAATATTATTATTTCTCCTAGTATTTGTTTTTTTCAAATTGCAAATATAGCTATGATTATGTTACTAATTAATGACATAATCGAATAGTCAAACCGAAAAAATCCAAACTAAATAGAGAAAAACCAAACCAAACCAATTTATTTTGATTAGAATTGAGTTACACTTTTTCAAAACTAAAAATCAAAAAATGCAAACCAAATTATATAAAATCAAACTGGAAAATTTAATACACACCCCTACTTCTCAGGTATGAAATGATTGTTAATATACCCACTTTGCTAACATATCTGTATTTTTTGAATTAAAAAACACTTAACTCGTTTTTATAAATAAATTTTAAAAAGCCATGTAAATTTAAATTTACCTTGCCTTCTATTTTATTTTAGAAGGGAATTTGGGTTTTTGTTTTTAGGCCAGTTGGGTTGGTTAAAAATTAGTGGACCAATTTTTTTTTAAAAATCATTTTACTTTTTTCAATTTTAGAAGAAAAGATAAATAGTTTTTAGTTAAAAAAATACAGACCTATTAAAAAAAGGAAAAAGGGTGAAAAATGTCCGTGAAAGGAACAAAATGACCTTCGTTTAAAGTTTGGCTCAAAAATGTCCTTGCCGTCAATACTTTGGTTCAAAAATGTCCATTGCAGTCAATACTTTGGTCCAGAAATGCCCATATAGTTACTAAATGGGTCAAAATGTCCTTTTCCGAATAAATATATTATTTTTTCTTTTTAAACACATCTTCTTCCTAATTAAAATACTATGAAAGAACATTGTTCTTGTTTTCTTTCTTTTAAAATCACTTTAACAAATAAAAATGTAGGAAATATATTTTTTCTTCTTAATCTCATTTTATCAATTAAAATAGAATAATTTCATGTACCCCTTTCGACAAATAATATATGTCATATATATAAGATCGTAGTATATTCATCATTAATTTATATTTATATAACGATAAAAAAAATTATAATAGAATAAGGATATTTTCATTTTTTTAATTGAAGTAAGATAAACATTTGCTAATTTTAAAAAAATATTATTAGAAAAAAATGTGTTTAAAAGAAAATAAATAATATATTTATTTGGAAAATAAGCATTTTTGACCCATTAAATAACAATAAGGATATTTTTGGACTAAAATATTGACGACAAGGGCATTTTTGGACCAAACTACAAACAAAGTGCATATTTATTCCTTTCGCATAATTTATGGATATTTTTGACCCTTTTCCCTTAAAAAAATAAATACAGTGCACCATTTCATAAACAACAAAAGTATATTTTAACGAGAAATATAGCCCTTCTAAATTACAAACTTACTGTTTAGGACAAACACAACATTGCAATTATAAGTTCAGCATACCTCAATAGCTCCTACTTCTTTTTTTGTTTGTTTGTTTATATATTTTCGTATATGAATAATATTGTAATTTGTGATTTTACTTGTCATACCTGTTATAATACTTTACAAAAGCATGGTGTATTGAATCCAATTTGTTAAAAGCACTTCAGGGGGAAAATGTATAAGTGGAGAATATAAATGGTCGCATTGCTTGACTTTTTTGGCAAGAGTTTAATTTTTTCTTTGACCTCAAATTGGGGAGAATTTATCATGTAAATCACATCATCAACATTACTTATATAAGTCTAATTTATTTTTGGGAAAGGATCAAAAATACTCCTCAACTTTGTTTTATTGGTTGACTTTACCCCTGCCGTTAAAAACAAACTATTTTTATCCCTGCCGTTAATAAACTTAACAAATATACCCCTCTTTGGATGGAAAGCCCCAAATTAATTAAAATTACCCGATTTTATTTAAATTACACAATTTTAACCCGACCCGACCCACTTAATAATATAACCCATTTCTTTTTACCCAAATCAACTTTGTTTTCCCATCACCACCAAAGGCACCACCCTCTCCGAGATCTCCTTCACCATCACCGCCTCATCAATACCTAATTCTCCACTAGGCAACTCGATCCTAAGCAACTTAATTTCATCAAAATTCTTCAAAAGATGTGTAGGGAAGTGATGGGTAACAAAATTTTGCTCAAAATCATCATCGACAAGAGACGATGAAGCAGTACATCGCCGGGAAGAAATGGAGATCAACTGAGTAAGGGATTGAAAGGATTTAGCAAAGTAGCTGGTAACGCTACCGCTAAAGCTGCCTCAAAGAACCCAAAAGCTACCCCTAATAACACAGATGCATATAAAGCAGGCCACCCCAGAAGAAGAAATTGAGATTGTAGGGTTTGACAAATTAGCCGAAATAGTCGATTCGTACCAAGAAAGTACTGATTTGAGAAAATTCCAAAAAATGGATAGCAAAATTGTGTAAACAGAGATGAATAACAAGATTCATGTTCTTCTTTTGCTCATGATTTTGATGAAGAATATAGAGGAGATTATAAAAAATAAAAGTATAATAATTAAGAATAAACACTTTGAAATCTACGATGGTTTGTGGCTGATGACTTGGAGGAGGTAGAGTAGTGGGAGAGGTGGTGGTTTCGCTGGTGGTGGTGGAGATCTCGGAGAGGGTGGTGGCTTTTGGGGTGGTTTAAGTGGAGGTGGTGGGGGGAAAACAAAGTTAGATTTGGGTAAAAGAAATGGGTTATATTATTAAGTGGGTTGGGTCGGGTTAAAATTGTGTAATTCAAGTAAAATCGGATAATTTTAATTAAGTTGGGGCTTTTCATCCAAAGAGGGGTATATTTGTTAAGTTTATTGACGGCATAGGTAAAAATAACTTGTTTTTAACGGCAGGGGTAAAGTCAACAAATAAAACAAAATTGAGGGGTAATTTTGACCCTTTTCCCTTTATTTTTTGATAAGTGGAATTGTAGGTCCCACAAACTTATTTTCAAGTGTATAAGCTAATAAAGGCAGAATTGATTCTACATTCTTCCTAAATATATAATTAAAAAAAAGAAAAAAATTACTTAAATATACAACTTATTTTATGATATTCTCTGGAAAAAAATTACCATTCGAAAAACATTATAAAAATCTCGACTCTCTCCTATTTCTGGATACATCACTTTACGGGATGTTGAGTGATGCATCCGAAATCGAAACGCGATGAATTAGGATGTTGAGCGATGTATTTAAAATCGGGATGCGATATATCAGAACGCTCAATAATGTATGTGAAATTCTTAAATTTTGAGGAATTTTTGTTATTTGACAAAGAACAAAAATAAGATATAATTAGCTCTTTACACTAAGAATTTTAATATTACCATAAAAAAAATTAAAATATAAAAAGATCTCCAAATTCAGCGACATCCTAAATCCTAACAAAACAACTCTATTTTAAAATCAAGTATGAGTAATTTGTATGATCAAAAATTTGCTTACATCATATGTTTACATTAAGTCAGTATATATATACATGATATATATTTAAAAATATATTTTAACATTTAATTAATTATAATTATTAAAATATATACATTTTCACAGTATTCGGTCACTTAACTGTAATAGATTTATACGATTTGACTTAAACATTGTATATACATTTCTCAATATTGATAGATCTTGTAACTTCTTTCTTGCAATCAATTAAAAATAGGAAAAATAGCTAACGATGATACATGAGCATGTAAATATCTTATTACTTTACTCAATTAAAATAATATTTAATTTTAACATTCATGAAGAAGAAAAAAGAGTCATAAGCTAAAGTACTTTCAGTGGCGGACCCGGGATTTTCACGAAGTGGGTTCAAGATATAAAAAATAAAACTAAAATATGGCAATAGGGATTCGAACTTGGGCTGGTTGGAAAAATTGAACCCTTTTCACCACTCTGCCAAGGGTCACACTTGTGTTAGTGGGTTCAAAAGTTAATATATACATATAAAATTTTAAAAAATGATCAAATATATATATATATATATGGTGTTATTTTTCAACGAAGTGGATTCATATGAACCCACTTGACCCTCTGTAGGTCCGCCCCTGAGTACTTTGATAATCCAATTAAATTTCCCTTAAAAGACCAAATTAAAATTATATTTTTGGGGAAATTGAGATTGAGCCTTTAAAAAATTCATTTATGCCTCTCTAGTATTACAAAAATTGACGATCAATGATTATAAAGTAAGCAAAATTGACTAATATCTATTGACTCATCAAATTATCAAAAGAATATAGAGTATCTTCTTCTTTTTTCTTTGTAAATGCACTAGTGGCTATTTATAGCCAAAAGGTAAGACCCAATTTTTGTTTCTTGATTACAAAGGGTGGGTCCCATTTCACATGGGCATCTTCCGCCTTTACAACATTCCCCCTTAAACAAAAATATACTCCATAGTCATTCGTAATACGCATGACTTGCTGCCTCATTTAAAACATTGATCATAATTAAAAAATCATAATTAAAAAA
Organism: Solanum tacnaense; assembly: GCA_029582525.1. Classification (NCBI taxonomy): domain Eukaryota; kingdom Viridiplantae; phylum Streptophyta; class Magnoliopsida; order Solanales; family Solanaceae; genus Solanum; species Solanum tacnaense. The sequence goes on along the minus strand of JAJOOD010016449.1, from coordinate 18,052 downwards.
AGGTATAGACTTCAATATAGCCTTTATTACTTTATATTTCAAAATAGTCCTTCTCAAAAAAAAATATATATCATTTTTTATAATTGAAAATAGTTTTACTTTAAATTCTATTTTTGTTTTTAATAAAATAATTTAATACAGATATCAAAAGTTTTCCTACTTTCTTAGGGTAGTAAATCAAAAAAGGCCAAAACAAAAAATTAGCGAAAAGACCACTTTTTCTATTATTCGAACACAATAACATGTATATAATAATGATTTATTGTAATATACTTACTTTTTTAAAAAAAATTGATTTATTTTTACACAATTAATACAATATACCACTTGTACTCTATTTTTGAAGGTATGGAATATGAATTTAGGAACCTTTATGGAAATTCTGCATCACCCAATAAGAAGGGCATGAAAAAAGTGATATCTTTTTTTTGTTAAAATATTTAGCAAGTACATTTGTGTTTCTATTACTCCATATAGAATAATCATTTTTTGTTTCTATTATATAGAATAATCATTTGTGTTTCTATTATTATATATATAGAATAATCATGTGATATCTCCCTATTCCTAAAAGCATGGGTCCTCCACAAGTAGTATTTTTTTCAGTCTATTGTTTTGCATATATGGCATACTAAGAAGTCAAAAGACAATCCAGTGTGATATTATTGATTTATTTTAAATATACTCCTTAAATGACATACCGTTACCTCCTAAACCAATAAAATTGCTCTAATAATTGTCACACGACAAATGTATCCGTAATAGTTGGTGCCACTTTTAGTTAGCATTTTTGGCCCACAAATTTCCAAATTTTTGGCAAGATTTTTTTTTTTTAATAAAAAAATATCATTTTTATCCACATCCTCTTCATGTCATACCCAATATTCCCTAAGACAAATTGTACCATGTGGACCCCATGTTTCATTAAAACCCTACATAAATATGGTTTCAACTATTACTGCTTCAACTATTACTGCAGTCTGTATATTTATAATATTTGTAAATTTAACTATGATGCCAATTATCGATGGTCTCCACGAATGTTTTGCTAGTGTTTAGAGATTTCTAAAACGTTAAACTTACTTGCATATATTGCACTAAAATAATATAATTTATCATGATTAAATAATTTAATAAATTATAATATATGTTAATTAATTATGATTAAATAAAAAATTATATTATTCAAACACATAATATGTATATATTGATCATTTGCGATAAGTTTTTACCTTTTTAAATTCATAAAATAAATTTATTCTTACACATTTCATACATACCACTTGTACTCTATTTTTAGAGGTGTGGAATGTGGTCTATGCTCGCCCAATATGAAGGGTTTGATGATTTTTTTTTTTTTGCTGTTAAAAATGTTATACGAGAAAATCATGAGTTTATCTTGTTAGTCTTCTTATATTGAGATTTGAGATGATTTCTAATTATCTTGGTTTCGGAAAACAAATCAACATATATAACACTTTGTATTATATTAATGATCATTGACATTGTCATTTGGTAAAATGTTTTTAGTTATGCAACTTAAACAATTGTATAAATAGTTTCATCCTCTTTAGATAGCTCCATTTTCCAAACAGTAATTTCACTCCTCCTAAACGATTTTTATGTAGGATTGTGTAGTCATGAATATGTGGAATATGCTTATGGAACAAAAATAGACCATATGTATATGTATATATACTTGTACATAGTTAATTTATAAATTCTGTATATTTCGATCATATATATATATCGATAAATTTCCCTTTTTTGAAGTTTCTTTTTTTTGTTTTCATTCATATTCTTCCTTACATTGTAATAGGAATAATTATCTTCTCAACGGCTTATCCAAATAAAAAACATTCACTCAAACGTGAAACGTTTTGAATCATGGAATATATAAATTAGAATAGGTATGCCAAAAGAAATTTATGGAAAAAAATTTATATTCAGATAACAATAGATTTTTTAAGATATAATGAACAAATTGAACAAACCATTAATAAATTCATTTTTCGTTTTTTCATTTAAAATTATCTAAGCAAACCATCAAACAAATCCAAAATATCCAATAAAAATTCGACACAAATGATTTGGTTTGGTATTTGAAAAACCCAAACCAATCCGAAAAAATCGAGGTTGAAAAACTCGAGTTTTATTAGTTTGGTTTGGTTTATAAATTGAAAAATTCGACACAAATGGTTTGGTTTCATATTTGAAAAATCCAAACAAACTCGGTCATGTACACCTTATAATATAATATAATGATCAACTTTCACATATAGCAAACATAAAAATCATATTTGTATGTTATAACTATAGTTTGCATAATTGCGCTCCATAGCAAATTTTATGTTTGCCATGGAACTTTTGATTTGTATAATTCGCTAGATACATCCAATTTTATACAAATTGTTCAGTTTTGTATAAATTCATTTATACATTGTAATTTATATAATAAGATCTGTATTTGTATAATTATAAGTGTATAGGACGAAAATATATGTATTTGTATTTGTATATACATTTTTCTCTCGTTTTATACAAACACAAACGCATTTATACATTTTATACATTTGTATACCGAAAATGGCTAATTGTAGACTGAATCAGATGGCAAAAAAATGGGATGTTTGTTGCGAATTACAAATAAAATAAAATATGACTATAACATTTAATTTGAATTAATTATTTGCTATTTCATACAATTTTTCCTATAATATAAAGATAATGGGCTGGCCCAACTCATGTGGGCTTAGATTTTGTCAGTCCAAAATGTAGCTGAACCAAAAGTCCCTAATCATTTGAAAAGTATTATTAAAAACCGAATCACAAATTACAAAATATTCATAGAAAAGTAGTTACTAAAATTGAGCAAGTATGACTAAACAGTCTCTCTTGGTATATATCATCCTTGATAGATTTCATATGTGAAATTACATTGAATATGTTATTCTTGTTATTGGTTTATTGAAATAATTCACTGATTCTAAAATATCTATTATTTTGAACATATAATAATAGATAAAGAGTTTTGTCTTTGAAATGATGTAAATATACTTTTTTTGCTAACAGGTCTGTATTTTTTTAATTAAGAAAATATTTACTTTTGTTTTTACAAGTAAATTTTAAAAATCCATGTGATTTTATTTTAAAATTGTTCAGTTAATTTTTTAACCAACCTGATCCGACCCAAACAAATACAAAAACCTAGATTCCTTACTAGAACCCAAATTCCCCCTTCTTTTGATGATTTGTGGTTTATGGGTTCTAGAAGGGAATCTGGGTTTTTATTTTTGTTTGGGTCGGATAGGGTTGGTTAAAAAATTAATGGATCAGTTTTAATAAAATCATATCACTTTTCCAAGTTTTAAAAAATTAGGCAAATATTTTTTAATTCAAAAAATATAAATCTATCAACAAAAAAATAAGAATACATTGCATCATTTCATAAATGACTAAAGTATATTTATCCGAGTAAATATCTTAAAAGATCACTCAACTATGTGAAATTATTTCAAAAAGTCACTCAACTTTGTTTTGTATCAATAAAGTCACTCAACTTATGTATTTTCTTTTATAAAATCACTCAACTTGAACTATTTTTTCTAGGAAATCATTATAACAAAAAAATAGAAGAAATAATTACACAAACCACCCTTCAAGTTTAGTTTTGTAATACTTATTTTCATTGTAGTTTATAATTGTTGCAACAAATTTTAAAGTGACAGAAAATAAATTACAATCACAAAAAAATATGAAGAAACATAATTTTATTGATAAAGATTGCGGGTACAATTCTATTCCTCCCTTGATTCTACTCTCCTAAGATTTATCCATGATTCGAGTGTCGTTAGTGGCGTATTCTCGAACTAGGATGATTTAGATTTGACCTCTATATGAGTATTCCATGACTTTTGTGGAATATTCGAGATCCCGATCTTTAAAAATACCCAAGAGTTTATGGGATATTTTGAGATGCCTCTTAAGGGAATTTAGTACCATTTGTATAGGCATAAACTAGGATTTAGGGTTGAGTAGCCTTCAAGAATTCTAATTGAAACTGAACACATCTTCTAGAGTCCCAATTCGAATTGAACACGTCTTGTAGAGTCCGCAAAATTTCAATGTTTACAATAATATTATGCTTAACTCTCTTATTCTTAACCTAATTATCATTAACATAAAAATTTATGATTAAATTAAATTTCCATTTATGATTTATGATTAAATTTCACTCTAACGGAAGACTAATATATATATACTAGATATTATATAATGTAAGTATTTAAAGTAGTACAGCAATATTGTCACTCGATAACAGGCATGAACATACATGCAACTTAATATTACTACAACAGCAATTGAAATCTCGAAACAACCTGAAAAATAATGATGCTACTTATTAAGTAAAACACACACATTACACATACATAAAAATCAAAATTAGATAGGAAGACTAAACCTCTGTTCCAAACCCATATTCATCCTCCTCCTTAGATAGTTCCAATCAGTAATTTCACTCTGAAAATTCTCTCCTTCTTCTTCGAATTTTTGCATAATTTTCTTGAAAACCCAAAGTAACATTTCACTTCCTGAAATCAGAAAACAGAGAAAAAACACAACATGGGAAACAGGGTCCGTGAAGAGAAGAGAAGCAGTGGAAGCCAAAGAGAGAGAAGTAAAGAAAATCATAACATTGTGTACGAGTTGGGAGAATTTTCTGTAAATAGGATGAGAAGAGAATCTGTTCTTAATAGCTTATATTAAAGAGTATAGGAGGAAAGAAGTGACAGAAAGTCTCATTGTTTTGGGATGGGTGGTAAAAGGATCAGTGCCTTGATATTTTAGCTGAATAAAGTTGAGGAAAATGGTAAAGAAGAATCCAAGAATTGTGAGGGGACTACTCTGTTCTTGCATGAAAATGAAATTGAAAAAGGTTAACTCCTTCAAAAGATTATAATATCTTTTTTATTTTAAAATAAATTGATCTTTTTCCATTTATTAGTTAAAATGTATTAAAGTTAAAAGTGTAAAAATACTTTAAAATGTAAAATAACATATGTAAAATACCATTCTGACTAAATTTTCTGACCAAAAGGATTTTTCCTTTTATTAAATAAGAGAAGACTTGAATATAGGACTCACAAATCGCACACACAAAAAAGGTAAATAGTAATTGCATCTAAGTAATTACTACTTACTTTGTACAACAATAGTTGTACATTTTTTATTTGACACACTTCTTAAGAAACAATAAATAATAAGGCAATATGGGTAATATTATTCTATTGTTTTTTGACTTTATTAAATTTAATGCTTTGAAAAATGTATTAAATGATAAATAGTATTTAATAGCAAGGGTAAAATAAACACAAGGTAATTTATCTCTTAACTTTCTAAATTGGACAAATATTGTTGGACAACTATTTTTGGTGTAATGAATAACTATTATTGAACGAAGAGAGTAATATTGTAGCCCAAAGAAATTCTATATTTTATTTTTCAAACCCACACGGAGGGAAACAAAATTTGTACCTGCTCAGAAAAGAAAAACATATTACTCCACATATGCCCATACACTATATAGTAATACAGCTTTTTGTATACCATGAAATTCAGAAGAAAAAAAACCCATCTCTGCCACATGACCCGGACCTAAGAAAAAATTACAAGAATTTTGATAGACGACGAACACATTTTGTAACTAAAAATATAATTTGTAACACAATTTTCTATGTTTATTTAATATTGAGATGATATTTTATTATCTTGATTTCGAGAAACAAATCAACATACATAAAAGTACTTTATTATATTAATAATCATTCACATTAACTTGAAACTTTAATTTATCTCATTGTGTAAAATGTTTTTAGTTAAGGAAATTTCACTCCTCCACAGAAAAAACATATTATCAAAAATGATTTTTAGCGAATTGCCACTAAATATATATTTTAATGTGTTAATGTGTATATTTATTATGTGTATATTTATTATAGCTAAAAACTATTTTTGCTGTTGTGATACGATTTTTATGTAGGATTGTGTAGCCATGAAAGTGGAATGTGCTTGGAGGAGAAATAGATCAATTCTTGGGTTATTAGCCATTCAACAATTGAAGTTGCGGACAATGCAAGAGAGTAATGAAGAAGAAAGGTACAATTAGCAATGGTAGTGTGTATATATAAAGATGTTCCGATAACAACATTTGTTTTAAGATATAACGAACGAGTTGAATAACATTATTGATATAAAACAAAATAAAATGGCTTTGCTTTATAATTTCCTTTGAGTGAACTCTTGAGAAATTAATTACTTGCAAAATCAGTATTAATAAAATTCATTTTTCTTGTTTAGTTGGCTACCTAAACTCCCGCCTTGTTGATGAAGGTTTGATCCCCACATTGTAATTGTCTCCTCATTTTCCCCCTTTCCCTATCCCCAATTTGAAGAAATAATAATTTTAAAAAACTGGCCAAATTATGTAAAATTACTGAAATTGATCAAAACATTCTTTTTTCTTTTTCCTTCCCATTTTACTATCAATGGCTTCTAACCTTCTTTTTCTTCCATTTCGCCATTAATGACTTCATTTCCTTCTTTTCTTGCGTCTTCTTCTTCTTCTTCTTCGTTATTTTTTTCTTTTTTCTTTAAAATTTGAGTATCGTAAATGTGAATCATTTCAATCGAATTATATATCAAAAGACTCGAAACATTGAGAAGATTTTATATCTAAATTTTGGAATTGCTTAGAGATGATTTTGAGTTGATCAAGATTAAATAGTTAGTGTATAGTTCAAGTATAGTCAATGTATACTTCATATATACTTAAACTATATTTAACTTTTTGGACGTATCATAATGTATAGTCAATGTATAAGTTATGTATAGGTGACGTTATAGTCAGTATATACTTTCTCTGACTTTTGAAAGCTATGTTGTATAGTCCGTCTTTCTATGATTTTTGGCTATTTTTTTTTATGTAAATAAAAATTATATAAAGTACATAAATCTTATATATTTGGGGCCAAATTACAACCTATTCCGACAGTTTCTCCAATTACAAAAATCTCAAATTTTTCATTACTTTCGAATACATTCTTTGGTTGTCTAATACACTGCAAATGATGCATTACTTAATGGGACGGATGTATCCGAGAGGGGATGGGGATGTATCCGAGAGTGGATGGATTATCCGAGAGGGGATTTTTGTAATTTTCTAAATGGTATAAAATTTTAGAGATTATGATATCTTAGGTGGTATATTTATATATATTTCCCCTAAAATATAATTATATTTGTTATAAATTAATTACTTTATTGTATATATATATATTTGAAGTTAGCCAAATAAAATTCTCAGAACTAACTATCAACAAACATAAGTACAATGTAACATTACAATAATGGGCTGGACCAACTCATGGGGATTAGATTTTGATTTTGTCAGTCCAAAATCTAGCTCAACCACAAGGCCCCAATCTTTTTTTTTTTTTGGACAAATTACTTAACTACACTCTTTTACTTACCTTAATATCCATTTATTCCTATTTATTTTAAAAAATTTTAACATCCCTTATTTACCTATGTATCCCGCATGTATCCCGTGCACAACGCTATGTATCCCGTGCACAACGCTATGTATCCCGCATGTATCCTGTGCACAACGCTATGTATCCCGCTATGTGGAATGTATCAAACCTAATGTATCCCGTGCACAACGCTATGTATCCCGCTATGTGGAATGTATCAAACTTAATGTATCCCGTGCACAACGCTATGTATCCCGCAAACATCATTTTTAAGAGATTTTTGGTAAATAGAAAAGTTGAAGGGATAGGATGTTTATTTAGTACTTAAAATATGTGGTTCCTATTTGCAACTTGAAAGGCTTTATCAAGTATTATTACAAGCCTAATCACAAATTACAAAACAATTCGCGTACGTAATAGAAAAGGTTTACTAAATCGAGCAAGTATGATTAAACAGTCTCTTTACCTGCACAAGAATAATGGACATGTTATGATCATTGTTGGTTTATTCAATTAATTCACGAATTTATGATATTTTCAGGGCACTTTGTTCATTTTGATATTTTTTATGTATCAATTTGCTTGTACTTTAGCTTTAAATCGGTTTTTGGACATTCAATAACAATAAAGCTAGATATACTATTTTGATAGCATATCATTTGTATCTTACCTTTCTATAATGAGCCCGGAAGGATATTTTTGTAAATGTGATAAAATGAAGCATTGTTACTGCTTCCACACAAACATTTTTTCTCCGTTCATAGATTTGTTATGTATATCAGATACATGCAAATCACTTGGATATAATGTAGTGATAGTTTAAAATACATACAATAATTAACTCCTAAACAAGTGTGATTCATGTTAGTTTCTCGATTATCTACCATAGTAAATTAAGTCACGCTTACCTACAACGCTATGTGGTGCTTCCATACAACGCTACTATGTGGTGTTGACGGTGTAGTATGTTTTAATTGCAAAAACAGACCACTTTTATTTAATCTCTTTACACTTTAGAGATATTAGTGGCACTGTGCTTCTCAATGGCACATACTTCTTTATTCTATCAAAGTAAAAGGAAAAAAAAATATTACTCTATCAATCTGTCAAGTGTCAACCAAATAAAATAGCATATTTAAAATTTATAACTATATATGATATAAGTATAAGTTTGATGTTTAATGTAATTTGCATTTATGTTAGCACCCAATTACTTGCAAAAATTTTAATAATAGAGTACAAATTTTATCAATACATACCACTTGTACTCATAATATAACTCTTTGTTTTTTTTTCTTTTTTCTTTTCTATAATATAGAAGAGTCATGTTATCACTATTGCTATATCTTTGCTTTTCACTTCTATTGTTAATGCTATTCCTAAGCATGCAGGGCCCTCCATATTGATATTTTGCTCTTGTATTTTACTAGACTTTTCTTCATATTACAACATCACTTTGTCATATTTTTCTAGTTTCTAAATCTCTTATGCTACGTTTCTTAGGCTCTAAGTGAAGTGAACATTATATTTGCATGTGGGACTATTGGGTTATTTGTTAGATATTTTGCACTAAACAGTTACTTCATTCATCTCAATTATTTATCTAATTGTCATGATTTAAAATGAAATTTATGAAGATAAAGAATTTTTTAAAATCTTGTGGCTTTACATTAGAAATATATAAATGTATCAAAACATATTTTAATTATTGTGATTTTAAATATGTCATGTAGAAAGCTGAAATTAAAAAGTTAAATAAATAAGTTGAAACGAATGAATTATATATAAAATGCTATTATGTAAACTGTATTTAAATAAATGAATAAATAAAAATCGAACATTATTAATGGTGAAATAAAATATGACATTATACAATACTTACGACATCCCATTTTATAACGTTTTGAATTGTGAGTGAAATTCAAAAATCAAGAGAGCATTAGGAAGTATTACTAGAGAAAAAATATTTTTTTTCCAAATGATAGCCAAATCAGTTTCAAATAATAATACACGTAAGGAAGATCAATCACTCACAAATGTTATTTAAAAGCTTTAAAATTCACACACACTCAATGTATACTCTGATATGCATGCTTATGCATAGTCAATATATAACTTCGTATATTTCGAACATAATTAAGTTTAGCCGAACTATATATATCGATAAGTTTCCCATTTTTTTCTTTTTTACTTTTTTTTAAAAATTCAAAATCCTTATAATTCAACGGGAGTAACTATCATCTCAACATCTTATCAAAATAAAAATCAGAGTTAAAACGTTTTGATTCATGAAATATATAGATGATTGCAAGGATCTCTGAAAAAATTAATTTATTATCAGATTATAATATTTTTTTTAAAAAATTATAACGAATAAGTTTGAATAACTTCATTGATGTAAAACAAAATAAAATGGCTTTGCTTTATGACTTTCTTAGTGAACTCTTGAGAAATTTACCATCAAAACTAGTACTAATAAACTTCTTCTTTTTTAAAGCACTTTTTTGGCCATCATGCCATTTTATTATTTAAAGGAAAAATTACGTGAAATAACAAACATGTAGAATTTATTATGTAATATAGTTATAGTTTTGCAAATTTTTGCTATTTGATTTTCTAATTGTTTAGATTCAGAATTTGTATAATTCGGTCCCTGATTGTTTAAATTCAGAATTTGTATAATTCAGCCCCTTATTAATAAATCCAGCATTTGTATATGCTTATCCTACCTATTTGTATACGATTTATGAAAAATCATAATGAATTGCCTTGTTATATATGGCAAGCGAAATATACAAACGGAATTATACAAAAATTTCTAAATGTATAAATACAGAATTTGTATATACTTATCCTTTTTGTATATTCGCAAACGAAATATAAAACCGCATATACTTTCCCTGGATGTATATTTGTAAGCAAAATTTATAGCCAGACAAGTAAAATATACAAATCGTAGTCTCCATAGCAAATAAAATTATAGCTATAGAGTGTAACTATCGAAACTATATCTAAAGTCTTATTATATCCATTGTCTTTGCTATTTCTGAAATTCTCTTTTTTTAAAATGGCAAAGATCCAGTTGGATCATAATTTGTCCGACAAAACAAACAAAATAGAGAAAAGAAGTAAATCTATTTCTAAAAGCAATTAATAGTACTAAAAAAAATGCATTTTTCGTATTTGAATATAAAATTCTCTGAACAAATTCAGATATACAAATAGAAAGTACAATGTAACATTAAGACAATGGACTGACCCAACTTGGGCTTAGATTTTGTCTTTTCCAAAATCTAGCTCAACCACAAGTCCCCAATCATTTGTTTTATTACAAGCCAAATCACAAATCACAAAATATTCACATGCATAATAGAAAAGTTTCTCCACCTCCACACCATAGATATACATCACATTTGCCATGTTTCATCCGTGGAATTACACTTGATATATTATTAGTTATTGCTGATTTATTAAAATAATTCACGATATTATGATAAATGCAATATAATCGTGCTTTGAGAATTAGGTGTCGGGTTCTGTATCTCTATATATATAACCCGCAAAGGGTGATACGGGTAATAATCGCAGACAAAACTTCTCATCTGGACAACATGCCTCATCACGCTATTGCGTAAATGTGTATTCCATTTTTCAATAGGGTAATAACCTTTTTTGGATTAGATTATTGGTCTATTACCCAAATACAAACAAGGTTCTAGTATTTACTATCTTCTTTTTATTTTTTTATTTTCATTTAATTATACAAATTCCGAATACACTTTTATACAAACTTTAAAAAGTTATATATAAAAGATTGAATGTATCTAAGATAAAACTGAAAAACCAAAGAAAATCACTATCATATACAAATACAAATCAAACTAAGAATTGTTAGTGGCGAATCATTCAAACGTGACGAATTATACAAACTTGAACCGAAGCCCACGTAATTAACGCTAAATATTAGCGGCAAATTGTAAATTAGCTAAACTCTATCTATGTTAACAACTAATTAACTAGTATATATTTATTTATTCACGTGATTTCCCTCAAAATAATATTAATTTCTTCTTGAAATCTTAAAATATTACTTATTATGAAATAAAAGAACTAAAACCTCACTTATTAAGAAATTGAGGGAGTATTGACTAAGATAGATAGTCGATTGATTATGCAATAGAGATGTATAACAATGTTTGCCGTTGAAAAATGGACGTAATGATCCAAATTACACCGTTCTTTTACGTTGAAGAAAAAGAAAATCTAATGTTTTAATTTAAGTTTATCACCATCACATGATTATTTGTTCCACGTAGACATGTTTCTAATTTAAGATATGTATTAGTAAGTTAGTATATAATTTTTTGGCAACATATCGATATTTTGCTATTATATCTTTAAATAGTGAATATTAATTTTTTTAAGAAGTTAAATTAAATATCATATCAAATACTAAGTTTTCATTTTTAATTCGGTATATATCAAATAGCAAAATATCATATCAATACACTAGAGATTTCAAAAAGGTTAAACTTACTTGCATATATTATATTAAAATAATATAATTTATCATGATTAAATGATTTAATAAAGTATAATATATATTAATTAATTATGATTAATTAAAAATATATTATATTATTCAAACACGTAATATATGTATATACTAATCATTTGTGATAAGTTTTACCTTTTTGAATTTAGTAACAAATTTGAAAGTCATAAGATAAATTTATTCTTACACAGTTCATAGATATATATCAGTTGCACTCTATTTTTGAAGGTGTAAAGTATAGTATATGCTTGGAATTTACGCAGATTCAGGAACCTTCATGGAAGTTTCTTTTTTCTTTTTTTTGCTTTTGCATATTTCTGTTACATACTTATAAGGTTGGCAATCGCTTGTTTGACTAGATATTTTACTTTCCCGTCTCAATTTATATATGCCACACTGATAAACTCAAGACAATCAAATATTTTATATGTTTTTTAAATTTTTGAGTTATTAATTATTGTGATTTATAATACTACTTTTTATGTAATTCTGAAATAATATATATTACTTACTATTTCCTATTTTATGTGGTACTGATAGAATTTCGAACATCAATCAATATTTTTTACCTAATCATAGATAAAAGAATCTACAAACGATGTTTGGTCATTGTGAATCCAGTATATAATGTACGAATTAGCGTGAACTAAACTATATTTACCCAGATCATGTATATACGTTCCAAACAAATATTGAAAATTAATAATAATTGATTATAAACTCAACATATCAACTAAAAATTGTTATAAAATTTTAGTAACTCTAAATCCAAAATTTATCTTTATTAATTATCAAATTATAATGATTGTATAAGTGCGTTACGAATATGAGAACTGTCACACCCTTTTTTTTTGGTCGGTTTTCTCTAATTAACGTGAAATTATTGAGAAGGGATTATTTTATTTTTAAAAAAAATCGTCATTTGAAATTGAGTTACATTGTTTCAAATTATTTTTTTGAAATCCAACTCTTTTAATTAATATGCAAAAATAAAGTTCGGATTAGAAATTTTGTTGTTCAAGGAAAGGTATGAGGCACCCCCAAATTTCATGGTTCTAACAAGTCGCTTTTTATCAACTTATGCTCGACTTAAATCAACCTTGAATAAATTGTTTGCCTATGGTTCACTTCAATTTTGTTGAACTCTACTAGTCTTAACTAAGATGTCTAGTGACCAGTGGTGGATTCAGGATTTTCACTAAAGGGGTTCAGAAAAAAAAGAGTAGTGCCTAAGATTTCATCTTGGAACCTCAAGGTGAGTTTTGAAACCCTCGACTACTAAGCAAACCTCTGATCTTACATTTAGGAGGTTCAAAAGCAATATATTGACATAAAAATTCTTTTAAATACCTTAAATATACTACGTAATATTTTGCAGAAGGTAGGGGCGTAGGCACATGTATGTGAGGGTGTCCAATTGGACACCCTTCGTCGGAAAAAAGTACCGCATATACAAGTAAAATGATACACGAAGTGATTAAATAACATATTTTGGACACCCTTGACATAATATGTTGTTAGAGCATAGTGGTTTAAGATGTCTTGAATGTGTGTTTAGACATCTTTAATGAGCCAGTGCTCGCGCGTTCAAATCTCACTTGCAACAAATTTTTTGCCCTTTTAAAAAAGAGCTTTTGTTGTTTAATTTTTGGACCCTCTTCGTGAAATTCCTGGCTCCGCCTCGGCAACCTCTAGGTCCGCCCCTGCTAGTGACAACCTCTACCTCGACATACATTGATCAAGACTCGTAAATGCGATTTTGATTTATGTTTTACACCTAAAAATTGAATCTACTCGTTTATTAAATCAAAAATATATATTATTTAAGAGGGTTTGAGTCAAGACGCACGAACACGATCTTATCATCTTTCAATAATTGTATTTATCTAACACACAGTTACGACCTCAATTAAGACGGTAAATTGTGCGCTCTCTCGCTTAGAGCTTAAAATTTAGAGAGGTTATTCTATTAACTCGAGATAATTGATTTTTAAATAACAAAAAAATCACACTCCTTGAAGACCTTAAACAAGAGAAGACTTAAAAAACAATAGGACGTCACAAATTGCACAAACACAAAAAGGTAAAGTAGTACTAATTGCATCCACGTATAATATTCTAGCCCACAGAAATATCAAAGAAGAGATGGAGCAAACAGAGAAAGATTCTCGGAAAATTATTCCACGAAATCGTGCCTGATATTTTTTTTATTATTATTATTATTTTAAAAAGGAAGTTGAAAAAGGAAATAAGTGGGTTTTTCCATAAGGGACATTATGAAGGGCACGAAAAAAGTGATAGTATTATTTTGGTTAAAATATTGAGCAAGTACATTTTTGTTTCTATTATATAGAATAATCAAGTAATCATGTTGCTATATATATATATCGCTATCGACTCCCTATTGCTAAAAATATAAGGGGTTGGTCCTCCACTGGAATGAATTTGATTAATTCACCTCCACATGATAGATATACATCACCTTTGCCAGATTTTATTCGTGAAATTACACTTGATATGTTATTATTGTTGTTGTTGGTTTATTAAAATAATTCACGATATTATGATATAATCGTGCTTTTTCTAGTTTGCTCAATCTTTTTTTCCCTTCGGGCATGACATCAAGCTAGAGAATTGACCTCAAAATATTGAAAAATTGTTTTGCCTTTTCAATTTAAAGCTAGCAACAATTTTTTTTTAAGATATGCAAAGCTCAAAATAGTAAATCACAAAGAAGAGTATATATATACTCTTATAGTATTATTAACTAATAAGTAATTTCTGAATAAGAAACCTCAATGATACCACAACAATATACATATACTCTTATAGTATCATAGACTAATGAGTAATTTCTCAACAAGAAACCTTAATGATACCACAATAGTATGCATGTATTCTAATAGTATCATTGATTGATGAGTAAATCCTGAACAAGAAACTTTAATGATATCAATATAATATATGATACTGATTTATTATCAGTTAAGCAAAAATTATCAGTCTTAATAAATGAGGATATGCGCTTTAATTTTTTTGAGAGGGAATGAGTATTTCTTCAATTACTTTGAATTGGGGTACAAACATATAATCATTTTGAATTTTATGGCTTATTTATGTAGGTTTTTCCTATTTATTTTCTCTATCTTCCTTTCAACCCTATTTTTTCCTTAATTTACTTCACTTATCAATTTATTTTCTTCATCAGCCTCCTTTTCTATTTTAACTCTCTCTAGGCTAAAGATAATATTTTTTATTTTAATTTATATACATTTGTTTTGTCTATATAAAATTTAAAATATTAATTATATTTTATTTATAAAGGATTAAATGTAATGTTAAAATAACAAGTACTCCATCGGTCCCTAATTACTTGTCTAATTTTTCTTTTTTACTTGTCCATTTTGACAAATTAAGAAAGGATAAATTTGTTTTACCTTTATACCCAATTATTTAATTTTGAAAATGACAGAACTTTTTGAAAATCTTAAATTTTTAATTCATCCACTTCATAATTAATAGGGATAAAATGATAAACTCATTACGTTAATCATTATTTTTTTAGGTATGTCAATTCAAAATTAGACAAATAATTAGGCATATACTAATTAAAAGAACGATATCATTTCAAAAATTTTGACTGCATTATTTTTCTTACGGAGCCATAGTAACATTTCATCTGTAGAGAGCAGAAAACAGAGAAACAAAATTTATACCTTGTCAGAAAAGAAAACATATATTTATAGACACCTCAATTAGGGTTAGTACTTGTTGAACACTTTAACCTTAAGAAATTTATATTTATTAGACACAAAATGATAATAAGTTGAAAAGCAAAATTGTGTATAGCTCAAACACAAATACATAGCAGGTGCACCAATGAAATAATAACTCGTGACAGTTGAATTCAATTTTTACAAAATTCTATTTAAATTATTCAAAATGAATTTTAAGAAAATAAAAGATAGTTTTTTTTTTTTAATTAACACTCCCACCCTCCGGTCTTCTTCTTCGACTGTTTTCTCTTTCCGTCAGCGTTGACACACAAATAATCGTCTTCCCACTCTTTCATCCAGGGGCGATTTTATGTATATATTTTGGGTCATCCGAACCCGTGGTCATTCGACTAAATTCGATATATTACTTCTATAATTATTAAAGAATATATTAAATTAAAACTTGTTGAACCCGTTCTCAAAATTGCTGGATGGTTCACTGGTACAACTGCAAGATATCAACACAAAGGTCGCAGGTTCGATCCCAGGCAGCCCCAACTCGCTTCAATTTATTTTTATTAACTAAAAACATATTTTTCATTTAAAAAAAAAAGCTAAATTCTTCTAAAAGTCAAAGACTTCAAAAGTTTCTTCCCACTCACTTTTCAAGTTCCAAGTAATTTTTATGGATTGCTCGCTTAGTTATTGTTATTATAAATTTTTTGATCTTATCTTTAAAGTAATGGTGCACCCGTTTTCTTAAAATTCTGGATTCGCCTCTGCTTTCATCCCCTTTCATCGGCATCGGCAACACCTCCTATCCATTGCCTTCAACTTCTTTCGATTAATAAATATTAACACAGTTACAAGAACAATCAAATTTTTTTCAGAAGAAAATTGATTCAGTTTACTTTCATAGGAATAAATGAAACTTCACCGAAATATTAGAAATCTGAAAAAAAAGAGGAAAAAACATAAAAATAATTGGAGAAGATGAGAGAAAGAGAGAGTTGGAGGGGAGGGGTGGGGTGGCATGAGAGGTAAGTACAGACATGGTGAAATTATGTTGAGGCAATATCATGGGAAGAAGACGCTCTTTTTTAATTGTTAAGTAGTTTTTTTATTTTTTGGTTTCTTTATTAATTAATGTCAATATAATAAAGGAAATAAGTGTACTTTTTCAGGAAAAAGAAAAAGGAAAAGGAAAATATCATTTGGTGTCTATAGGCGCTCATGGAAGGTGAAGAACACGTTTTTTGTCACATCAATTTTTTGTGCTTAATAGATACACAATATAAATATTTTAAGTGTTCAATAGATATTAGGTCTAGTTAATGTGTTTAAATGAATTAAGCAAATAAATTTAAGGAGTCGCATATGGCTTAAGCCCTATATAATATAATCTGTAGACCATAGTGGTACAACTTTCTCTATTCCATGAAATTCATGAAAAACATCACCCGAATCTAAGAAAAAAGTAGTGCAACATTAATATTACAACAACAATTGAAATCAAAATTAGACAGGAAGCCTAAACATCTGTTCCATTGGATAAAAAACCACGTTGGTCCTCCTTGTTAGATAGTCCCAAATTAGTTCAGCGTTCCTCCTTGTTTGGAAATACCATTCTTGTTTAATTTTCTCGAAAACCCAAAGCAACATTTCGGCTCCCGTAAACAGAAAACAGAGGAGATACAGAAGAGGGGAAACAGAGTCCGGGAAGAGAAGAGAGACAGTGGAAGCCAAAGAGAGAGAAGTAAAGAAAACCATAACATTGTGTATGAGGTCGGAGAATTTCCTGTAAATAGGATGACTAGAGAATCTGTGCTTAATGGCGTATATTAAAGAGTATAGGAGCAAAGAAGTGAGAGAAAGTCTCATGGTTTTGTTAGAATATGCACAACGGAAGCTATATTCAGGATCACAAATCTTGCATATAGACTAAACAATATAACATAAACGAATTTAGAAGAGCACTAACCTGTTGAAACTTCTACAAAAGTCGTCCAGATGCCAAGGATCCAGAGCTACGATCTTCTCCTATTTCCTGATTGACTGTTACTACCAAGTTACTTGTGTGGACAAGTATTACTTGTTTTTCAAAAGATGATCTCTTTCATGCCATATCCAGCCTATTTATCTAGTTTTCCCACTCAAGAATGAATAGGAAAAACGTCCAAATAAATTTCAGGCTTAATGAGCAATCAAGAGGATCATGAGAATAAATTGAGATAAAAACGTTTTCATCC
>JAJOOD010016448.1:0-24831 GCA_029582525.1 Solanum tacnaense | reverse complement strand
AAAAATATGCCAAGTTTGGAGTCTGTATTTTAATTTTATATTCTATATGTTTGTCCGATAGAAGGGTGTCTAAAAGTGTGAGTCTGTTATTTTATTTTATTGTTGGTCAGACATGGTAGTGGTCTAAAATCATGTTATTGTTGGTGTCTATTTTTTTCATCAAATATTTGTGTTGATTTCAATCTTTTAGATTTGTTTGCATGCAAATATTTTTCTATTTCCTTGTCAAACATATATTAAAAAACAAAATTTAATTTTTTAAATATAATTAATTTTAAATACTATTACTAAGCAAAACTTTCAATTTTCGACCATGAAATTATATCTGACACGTCACGCGACACTTTTCACCTTGTTATTTTCAAATCAATCCCCCCACCCCCAAATAAAAATTTATTGTGTAAAAAATTAACTAATCTTTGTTTCCCTCATTTTTTTCTATTTTCTAATACTTAATTAAAGTCAAAGATTAATTTAGTAAGATACATTCTGTGTATCAGTCTTCAACAATAAAGTTATAATTCGAATTAAAAAAGAGACCCATCTATTTTAATTCATATTGAAATGTAACATAAAAAAATGCTTTTCATCTTGCATTTCTTAGGTTTGGAAGTTTCAGAATCTTATCTGTGAATTTCTATAACAAAGAAAGACGGACCTTTCCGACCCCGAAACAAAGAGAGTTCGACTTTCTTTTTTCACTTATTCAAATGAAGAAATTCCATGGAGACAACAAGAGTTGTCGCTTGCTCTTTTCGTTCCTTCCCTTTCGGAGTGGAGAACTCCTTAATGAAGCTAAAATCATTCACAATACAACCAAACCTCGTTAGAATGATCATTCATTATAACACGATTTTATTATAATGGCCTGAATTTTCTCCATAATTGAATTTTCATGTTATATTTATTTCTCTATAACAACACTCTACTCAATAACAATAACATTCATTATAGCACTATTATTTATAAAATTACACCTATATAATAGTCATACTCAATTATTATGTAATACATTTTGCAAGAATATATTATGTACAAATTGATAATTAAAATATTTATTATAATCATCATTAATATCACACACATAGTTAATTTCAACTACGAATACATGTGCAATGCACGTGTCCAGAAACTAGCACACATACTGACATTTAAATTTAAATCTTATTTAGATGTTATAAACAATGGTATGTAAAATTAGAAAAAGTATGAATGGGATAAAAACACAAACATCAATTGCTTTTCCTCATGAAGTTATAACATAACCAATGGACACCAATTAAATATAATTTTTCCTTGTAGATCACAATAAACTACAAAACTGTATGTACCCTCTACCAAAGTCAACACCGGAGCCAAAGTCAATCGCGCCTTGAGGTTTTGAAAGATTTTCTCACATTTCTCAGACTACTAAAATGTATCTTTCTTTTGTGTTAGTCTGGTCAATGGGGCAGAACTAGACAAGAACCCTTAAATAAACCTTATATAATAATCGGCTAGACCTAAAAAGCTCCTAATGTCAATTGGAGTGGTGAGCCTAAGCTAGTTCTTCGGTGCCTCAATCTTCTGATCATCATCTCGGATGCCCTCACTGGAAACAACATGGCACATAAATGCTACTGACCTCAACCAGAATTCACACTTAGAGAATTTAGTGAACAACTGTCTATTCCTAAGATTCTAAAGAATAATATTTAGGTAACTAACATGTTCCTCTTCACTACGGAAGTAGATCATGATGTTGTCTATGTACACAATAACAAACATGTCGAGGTACTGCTTGAACACCATGTTCATGAAATATATAAAAGTTGTAGGTGAATTAGTTAGTACAAATGACTTAACAAGAATTTCATAATGACCATAACGAGTTCGTAAAGCTGTCTTCGAAATGTGACACTCTCTAGCCCTCAGCTAGTGGTAACCGGATCTGAGGTCATTTGTAGAGAAGCAAGCGACTCCTTGAAGATTGTCGAACAGTTCATTGATTATAAGAAGAGAATACTTATTCTTAATGGTAATATTGTCCAATTGGTGATAGTCTATACACATTTGGAGTGAACCGTCTTTCTTACATATGAAGAGGACGGGAGCACCCAAGGGAAAACACTAGGTCTAATGAATCCCTTGTCTAGAATGTATTTCAATAGTTCTTTTAAATCTTTTAACTCGGGTGGAGCCATTATATATGGAAGAATATTGATATCTTGAGTATTAGGGAAATTATCTATCCCAAAGTCTATCTCCCTATTGGGAGGAACTCCGAGAAAATCATCGAGAAAAACTTCTAGAAACTCAGATACAATTGTAAATGATGAAAGAGATGGGGTCTTGAGATTGGAATCATTGACCCGAAGTACATGGTAGAGATAACCCTTAAGATAAGAAATGAAACGAACCTTAGGTAAGGTAGAACTACCCTTCCACTTTAAGACTGGATCATTAGGAAATTGGAACTTTATGACTCTTGTTCGGCAGTCAACTAAGGCATAGCACGAATGTAACTAGTCCATGACTAGAATAATGTCGAAGTCTACCATATCTAACTCTACTAGATCAACAGTAGTGTCTTTATGAAGTAATGAGATAGTGCAAATCCTATACATTCGGTTAGATAACATTGACTCTCCGATGGTATTAGAAACATAAAAGTGTTCTAGGAGTTTTCAGGACTGAAACCAAACTTTACAACAACATACAAAGTCATAAACGACAAGGTAGCACCACGGTCAAACAAAGCATAAACATCAATGGAAAAAGTTTTAATATACCAACAACAACATCGGAAGTGTTCTCCTCATCCTGAGGATAATATAGACCATAAAAACGGCTCTGACTACCATGTGCACCAAAAGTGGTGCCTTTATGAAAGTTTCGGCTCATTGATCTGGTTTTGTAGTAGCTTGGGGTTTGTTACCTCCATTGCCCTACCTTATTGAGGGGAAATACTTGAGTTTTTGACTTGCTTGGACACACCCCTAACACCGATTGTTACCATAGAAATATTTTCTAGATTTATTCTTACCACACTTGCTGCAACCTAGATAAGGTGTGTACCACTTGGAAACACTACCCTGCAACTCGGAACCATATTTCTGTCCTTTATAACCATTCCTAGGTCTAGGTGTAGGTTCACTGGTTGAAGATGGAGCTGGTCCAGATGACCTTTGTTGATAGGATAATCGATTCCCATTTTCGGTTCTGTGCTAGCCAAACTCATGGTTTGATTTCTTTGCTATCTTATTTCGAAACTCTTAACTATACCTCAACTTCTCCTCTTCAACCTGCTGCACATAAATCATCGTTCACCCAATTTCTATGTCCCCGATCATAAATCACCCTTCTACCTTCCTTGTTTGAGAGACGGGACAATCTAGATACAAACAAACTCATCTTGTTCCTCATACCTGCAACCTTTTTAGGAGCATAACAAGACAATTAAGTGAACTTAAGGTTGTACTCCTATATGTTCATAGATTATTTTTTTCAGGTTGAGGAACTCCCTCATCTTAGACTACCTCAGCTCTCGAGAAAAGAACCTCCCCATAAAAGCATTCTAAAAAAAGTCTAACCTAGAGGTTGTGCATCTCCACCTCTAATCGGCTTCCACTGATCAAACCAAATTCTTGTAATATCCGTAAGCTGATAGGAGGCAAGATTAACCTTTTCCATATCGCCAACATGCATCACCTAGAATGTATTCTTAACCTTATCCACAAAACCATCCGAATCCTCATTAAGATTTGACCCAGTGGACTCCGGTGGATTCATCCTAAGAAACTCACGAACCTTAGAAGTAACTGGAAGATCCTGACAGTCTGCAAGGGCAGACCTCTAACGGTCAAGATGAGAAGTCATAGTTTGAGCTAACATTTGGATAACATTATAGAACTCAGTATTAGTGACATCATCCCGAGGTGGCGATACATCAGGCGCATTTGGACCTCTTGGTCCAACTGATATTGGTGGTTCCTGAGTATTTTTGTTCCTTCTAGTGGGATGTCCTCTTTTTTTAGTTTGCATTGGACGACCGAAATCCCTTTTTGATGGCATGATCTAAAATAAGCATAAGCACGAATTAGAGGGGATAAATATAATTTAACTCTATCGCACGAATAAGATTAAGAAAGAAGGGTATTATTTACTAACCATCATATAGTCTCCTCCTTACAAGTGTGACATACTTCACACCCATAAAAGGAATATACTAGATGTGGCCTTTTGGACATTCTAGCACTACTAAAAAACTGTCAAAAAATGATGGCCAAAATCGACGGACTGCGTCGCTTTTTTGGTCAAAATCGACGGAAAAGCGACGCAGTCAAGGTCGCCGCTTTTTCGCTCGACCCTTTTAAGAAAGTTACGGACTGCGTCGCTTATTGTTTTTTTTTTGAACAATGCGATGCCGTCTGTCGCTTTTTCAGTTTTTATTTTTATTTTTAATTTACAAAAAGAGACAAAGTCCATCACTTATCTTTATTTTTATTTTTTTAGAATCTTGAAAAGCGCCGGACAATGAGACGTTGTCCGTCGCTTTACTAGATTTTATTTTTAAAAAAATCCAGAAAAACTACGGACTAAAGGACCCTGTCCGTCGCTTTTATGGGTTTTTAAAAAAATAAAATCCAAAAAAGCAACAGACAAAACCACTCTGTCGGTCGCTTTTTCTACAACTCTTTTTACAACAGAAATTGGCGTTTCTGCTGCCCACCTGCAAAAGTAATTCAAGTCAATTTAATTCAATTCAACCACAATCAAACACAAAATATTGTAAAGAATCTACACAAAATATAAAACAACAAACTTAAATTAACATTCAAAAATATCTAAATCACAATTTAAAAACTTATAAAGTCTTTCATTTTTTTTTTCAAAATTACAAAAAAAATCATAATATTAAGAGACAAGCTAAACTAGGGAGTGCGATCTACATAATCATCCTCCTCTTCACTGTCATCGTCGGTGCCCTCGGCAGGGGACAATGTAGATGTAGATCGATGAGCGAGGTTCAACACTTGTTCTTTGATTTGCTGAACGGTCCCACTCATCTTTGTCGTTCAACTACTCTTCTTCGCTCAGACTCTTCTAGTGCTGCTGTCAGTTTTGCTATTTGTGCCGATATAGCAGCAATCTGAACACCGTCAAGTCCTCGACTTGACGTGACGATCCAATACCTTTTAAGCCTTTCAGGAGTCGTCGTACATCATTTCGAGAGCCTAGACTATAGACTCTACCCTTGTATTCCCCCCTATCACTTTTTCTGTCCAAATTTGAGTGGACAGTTTAGGTGTCATTTGGACCGAACTATCTAGACTCTCATTCACGTACTTATGAAACTCGTTCTGTATATTAAAAAAGTAAAATAATATATATATATATATATATATATATAAATATATTCACTATTCATATTCATTACTCATATTAATTAAATAACTTACAAAAGTTCGTTCGACCATTTTCTCCACCCACACATTCGGATCTGACTCATTTTCTTTCTTCTTCACATGAGTCTTCTTGAAAACCTCCGGTTCAAGGGGAGTGAACCCCATTTATTTTTCCTATAAATAAAAAATAAAATTTATCACGATATTAATAAACTAATTATTTATTTAAAAGTTTGAATTAGAACATACCATCTCTCTTGTAATTGTTCCAACGCTCTTTGCACCTCTGGTATGCAATGAGCCACCCTTAAGACTACCTCTAGTCTTTTTGGCTTGTTCGGACATCGCCTTGAACTTATCTATGTTCCAATACTGGCACATTTCATAAAAAACAAGAGGCAATATCCAATTCGGACACTGGTCAGTATCCCGAGCTTTCTTTAGCCAGCTAGACAACCTCGCAGATGCCCTCTTCTCAAATGTGGTTGCAATGACCATATTGTACCTCGGTTTCCAAGTACACATAGTATGAAAAAAATGGATAGCGTTAGATAATTTAAAAAAAGTAAAGTATACTAAAATTATTAGACTTAACTACAAATTATTTACCTTAAGTTCATTAAACATCGCCTAACATATACTGTTTGGGATCTCACTCCAGGAGTGATAAGCCTATGTGAACAACCTTTTCACACAGACTTTTAATGCCCGGGCAGCATCGTGCAGCAAAGCACATAATAAACATGTTAGTTCTTGAATAATATGCTCCAATAAGTAAAATAAACTAAAAAATAGATAACAAAACAGACTTACGATGATCCATCCGGCTCAATCATGACTCTGCCAATCTTGTTCCTCTGTCCCGGTGCTAGAGCAAACGTCTTATCTGGTGTAGGTGATACACCAGGATGCACATAATTTTGAGTCAATGGAGGTGTACCGACCACATCATCTGACTACTCACTACTAGAATCTCTAATCCTCATGGCAGATAGTTGAGGAGATGTACCTGTGAGAGATGGAGTACGGCCAGCCGATAAACTACCTATTGATAAATGTCGTGCTCAACAAATAACTTCTAAAGGTAGGTCCTCGTAGCACCGTGGAGGCAATGACTGTGAAGTAGAGGAAGCTTCGGCTGGTCGACAGTAATTAGGATAATATGCCCGAGGATCTGCCGTACCAAACGGGACAACCAATAAATGGGTATCATGGGTAATGTGTTCTGGCGCAGAAGAAAGAAATCCTGGAATATCCTCAGGATCTATGAGTCTCCTAGACTTCTATTTTTTAGTCTTATTAGGCTGGCTAACTCCTAGATGCTCGCGAGATCTATCACCCTCACCCCCTGTTGACATATGTATGCAAATTGACATGGATACTATATAAAAATCATAAATTAAATCAAATAAATAAATAACTTACATACTAGCTATACAATCTATCATTCTACTTCTATTCCTCCTCGCTTGTTTCATTTCTATCATTCTCCCATTCTTCCTCCTCAGTTGTTTCATTTTCATTATCATATTTTTCGTTATCAAATGAATCATTCTCCTTATCCTCATTTATTTCTTCCTCAACATTTATCATTATGTCATCATCAGATACTTCTTCTAATATGTGCTGAGGATATTCTAGTGTGGTTTTCAATTCAACATCAACTTGTTGAAAAATTGCAACCTTATTTTGGTACGCCACATCTAAGACATTGTCAATTTCAATTCTTCCCACAAGTTTAGTCTTTATAACAACCCACCAATCAACTTTGTCTCTACGCAACAGATATGGAGTGTAATACACTGGCTTAGCATTATGTGCAATGATGAAAGGATCATAACTTTGCTTGAGATATGGTTGAATCTTAGGACAATTAAGCAAAATACGTGTCACAGCTAATTGCATTTCCATACTAGTGAAACTTCGCTTTCCACGATTTTTAGATCCTCGTCCAATTTGATTAAAAATTGATATCGGTGGAAATAAATGATCAATATCACCTTCATTATTGCGATTGGGCCTGTTTCTCCTACATGATACATCATTCCAAAGTAATAAGAATAAAAATCACCAGTTTCTCTCCCAATATGACCTTGGAGCAATTGATCCTCTGATCTTTCCCCTTTGCTTAATTTTTCTACATGTATATATATCTATATATGTTTATAAAGGAAAAAAACGTAGTGAATATATATAACTTAGTGAATATTTCAATGTTACCTTTCAAATGGATACATCCATTTTGTTTGAACTGGACCTTCGAGGTGGGCCTCTTGTACAAGGTGAATTGGAAGATGTTCCATCACATCAAAGAAACCACATGGAAAGATATTCTCCAACTTAGTAGTAATAACAAGAATATTTTCCTATAGCCTGTCTAAACTACTCTCCAACAACTTTTCAGAACACAAATCTTTAAAGAAAAGACTTATATATGTGATTGGTTTCCATATCCTTTCGGGTAGATGACTAAAAGCGATAGGAACTAAAGTTTCCATGAATACATGACAATCATGACTTTTCATACCTATGAATTTTCCTTCATTCATATCTTTTCGTTTTCCTAAATTCGAAGCATAGCCCTTCGCATCCTCAAATTTTTAACCCACTCACAAATTTCACATTTCTCATCCAATGTGAATGAAAAACTGACTTTGGGCTTAACTATTTTACCATTTTGTAATAACTGCAACCACAACTTTTTTCTCCTACAATATTCCTTTATGTCCATTCTATCTTTTGGATTGTCTTTTGTCTTGCCCTTAACATCCATCACCGTGTTAAACAAATTTTGAAAATAATTTTTTTCAATGTGCATCACATCAAGATTATGTCGTAGTAGATTGTCCTTCCAATACGTCAACTCCCAAAATATGCTTTGTTTGGTCCAATTATGTTCAACACCATATCCAGGAAGTCTAGAAGGTGAAGCTTCTGTAACTTTAGGTAATTGAGAATTTTGTTTCCAAATTTGATCCCCTTTGAGTAATGGAGTTGGGAGTCGCTTTCAATCTTATTTTTTCTGAATGCATTTTTCATCTTTCTAAACTCATGGTCCATTGGTAAGAACTAACGATGACAATAAAACCATGTATTTTTTGTTCCATGCTTTAAAGTGAATGCTTTACTATTTTTTATGCAATATAGACATATTAGCTTTCCAGGTGTCATCCAACCAAACAACATCTCGTATGCAGAAAAATCATTAATAGTCTACATTAAAGAAGCATGCATAACAAAATTCTGTTTAGTTGATATATCATAAGTCAAAACGCCTTCAAACCATAATTGTTTGAGCTTATCTATCAATGGTTGCAGATAGACCTCAATAAATTTTTTTGGATTACGAGGACCTGGAATAACACAACTTAGAAAGATGTAGGGACTTATCATGCACATTTCAGGAGGAAGATTATACGGAGAAAGAAATACAGGCCAACAAGAATAAGGCGGAGCGACATTAGAGAATGGTGTGAAGCCATCTACACACAACCCCTATCTAACATTTCTTGGTTCACTAGCAAAATCAGAATATACATTATCAAAATGCTTCCATGCTTCACCATCAGATGGATGAGACAAGACACCCGGAGATCTTCTATATTCACGATGCCATCTCATATGTGGGGCAGACCTATCGATGCATACAACCTCTTTAACTTAGGAATAAGAGGTAGATAATGCATCGCCTTTACTGGACCATCTTTCTAGCAGGAGTCCTCTTATAACGAGCATGTCCACAAAACTTACAATTTTCTAATTCACTATCAGTCTTGTAAAACAACATGCAACCATTAACACAACAATGAATTCTATCATACGTCAATCCTAACTTGGAAACCAAACACTTTGCCTGATAGAAATTCTTAGTTATGTTAAACTCCGGATTAGCTAGTTCACCCAAAAGATCAACCATTGAGTTCATAGCCGCATTAGGAACATTCCAATCGAATTTAATATTCATAAATCTAACCGCAACTGACAAGGCAGAATGCGGACTTCCTTCACATAGTGGACGACTAGACTTTTCTAATTGATCATAAAAGCGGATTGCTTCTTCATTAGGAGCTTCATCAAAATATTGTTCGGCTTCCATATCACCTGAACCCCAAAAGCATCATTGATCATTTCATGAACCCTATTATGTTCAACCCTAATTTGACCATGTGGTGCAAGCTTATTATATTCATCCACATGCATCGAATTATAAAACATATAATTCAATCCATCTCTTTCTCCATGATCAATCCATACAAAATATCTAGGCTTAAATCCATTACAATACAAATGAACCATGATTGTATCTGATTCAAAAAAATTTAAGCACCTACATGCACTACAATGACACCTAACCAATCCATTATTCTTGAAAATATCAAGTGTCATTGTATGTTCAATAAAATCTCTAACACCGTCAATAAACTCAGGTTTCAAACCACCACCAGTTTCATAATGCATATTATAAATCCACAAACGATGATCCATTTACAAAAATATAGATATTCAATTATAAATTAAAGTTAATAATAATTTTACTACATTAAAGTAATTTATATTGTTAATATAAATACTACATTTCAAGATCCACAAAGTTAAAACTTAATTAATTAATGAATACTAATTAATTAAGTACAAATTAAGTTCAAGTTCTAGTTAATTTCAAAATTAAGTTTATATTCCAAATTAACTTTTCAAGTTATTATAAATTAATTAAGTTCAATAAAGTTCTAATTAATATAAGTTCAAATTAATTAAGGTCAATAAGATTTCAAGTACTTCAAAATTCTACTTAAGTTCAAATTAATTCAAGTTCTAATAAAGTTAAAAATTAAGTTTTAATTAATTAAGGTCAACAAGATTTCAAGTTCATATTCCTAATTAAGTTCAAGTTATAGTAAATTCAAGTTATAATTAATTATAAATTCTAATTAAGTTGTAATTCAAGTTCATATCTAACTTCAAAATCACTTCATCAATTCCCAACTCACTAATATTTATACAAACATCCATCTTATATTCAAAACACTTCAATAACTAACTTCTAACTTCTAATTAACACTTCAATATCAACTCAAGAAATACCCTAATTCAAACTAGTCGTAAGATCCCAAATTCAAACTAGTCCAAAAACCCAAATTCAAACTAGTCCTAAAATCCCAACTTCAAACTAGCTAGTCCTAAAATCCCAAATTCAAACTAGTCTTAAAATCCCAAATTCAAACAAGTCCTAAAATTCCAAAATCAAACTAGTGCTTATAAAATCCCAAATTCAAACAAGTCATTAAATACCCTCATTCAAACTAGTCCTAAAATCTCAAATTCAAACTAGCTAGTCCTAAATTCCAAAAATCAAACAAACTCAAAAAATACCCAAATCTAGTCCTAAAATCCCAAAATTAAACTAATTAACTCAAGAAACACCCAAATTCAAACAAGTCTTTAAATACCTTAATTCAAACTAGTCCCAAAATCTCTAATTCAAACTAGTCCTAAAATCCAAATTCAAAATCCAGTCCTCAAATACGCTAATTCAAACTAGTCCTATTATACCCTAATTCAAACTAATCCTAGAATTAAAAAAACGCAATTCACTCACTAACAAATAATCCCTAATTCAAACTAACAATCAATAAACAGAAATTTAATAAACTAATTACAATTAAATAACTAACAAAATCAAATATAGCTCAAATTTATTATTTTTATGAATTAAACCCTAACATTAAAGGAGAAGGAGAGAATGAAGAGAGAGGAGAAGGAGGGGGCGGCGACTTTGGCAACTACTGAGGAGATGGTGGGACGGCAGCGACGAGACGTTGGGACAGAGGCGGCAGATTAGTGAGGATTGGAGAGAAGGAGGAGAGAATGGGGAAATGGAGAAAAATCACGTCTGTGTTTCAGATATTTAATAAAAAGCGACGGACAACGTAGATCTGTCGCTTTCTTTTAAATAGTTGATCAACATTTTGACCAAAAAGCGACGGACTAAGAGACAATATCCGTCACTTTTTAAAAATATTTGACCATATATTTTGACCAAGAAGCGACGAACATAAATATGTCATCCGTCGCTTTAATTAAAAATAATTAATAAAATAAAATAATTTAAAAGCGAGGGACAACGTGATTATTGTTTAATTTATATATAATTATTTTTAATATAAAGCGATGCACATCGTCTCTATCTATATTAAATAAATAATTATTAATTATATATATATTTGGCATAAAAATCCGCAAAAAATAGTGACGGACTAAGAGATGCTGTCCATCGCTTTTTGTAAAATAATTTTAAAAATAATTATTTTAATTAAGAAGTGACGGACAATGTGGCAAATGACATCGCTTTTTGGTGTGACGCCGTCCGTCGCTTTTATGTTCGTGGTTTTTTGACAATTTTTTTACTAGTGTAGGACTCTTTAACCTAGTGCTCTGATACCAAGTTTTTCATGACTTGATTGTGCATCCTAACTGATCTGTTGTACTCAGAACCAAGAGTGGCCCTAAGTTAACCCTTCACATAACATATCAAAGAATATAATATGACATTAACGCGGGAGCTAAAATATATGCTTAATAAGTCTTAATAAGGAAATCAATAAATTCATGATGACTGAATAAACTAATGTCTAAAATAAGCCTCTAACATTTAGTTTTGAAGGGAATAAGTTTATCGGGACATGGTCTCAGTTGCCTCAAACCAAATAAACAACGAAATTTCTAAAATCTTACTAACAACTAATCCAAGAAGTGCCTGAATGAGGATGACTCACCAATTTTTGCAACCTCGTTGGCCATAAGTCTGAGTACGTGCGCCAGAATCTACATCATAAAATGATAGATGAGTTTGTTTTAGTAGGATTGCAATCATAGTTTTAAACAACATACTTATGAAATAAATGTAAGAGCATATCATAAAAAAGTTCAAAAACTGGAGAGTTTCTGATAAACGACATACACCATATGAGCTCATGATGTCCTAAGCTAACCAGTTGGGAGGAAAACTGTCACACCCCCAACTAGAAAGGGGAAGACATCGAGGATTCTAACAAGAACTACTAATTATATGAACTAAACTCATGCTAAAGTTGTAGACTCATAAGCAGTGGAACTTATACCCAGACACATTGTAACACCCAGATTCAAGAAAGGAAAAAAATTCCAGATTTTCAGAAGTTGCAGGTGCCACCGACGAAAGCCTACTACGGATTGTCAGTCAACTAATGGCCCATCAGTCAGCTTCGTCGATCGTCCAATCAACTTTCAGTCTTCAGTCGCGAACGAAGGTCAACCAGTACGGACCGTCAGTCGACAGACGGCCCGTCATTCAGCTCCATCAATGGGCTAGTCAACTTTCAGTCTACAGTCGCTAACTACGATCGA
This sequence comes from Solanum tacnaense, assembly GCA_029582525.1. Classification (NCBI taxonomy): domain Eukaryota; kingdom Viridiplantae; phylum Streptophyta; class Magnoliopsida; order Solanales; family Solanaceae; genus Solanum; species Solanum tacnaense. The sequence goes on along the minus strand of JAJOOD010016448.1, from coordinate 12,061 downwards.
CCAGTATGGACCGTCAATGACTCCGACAACTTTTAAGTCAGGGGTCTTTTAGTCTTTTTCTTGTTCGTTTGACCCCTAAACTACGTCGTTTAGACCCTAAAATATGAGGTTTTAGTCAGTTTAAGCCTAGAAACATAACTAGAACTTACCATAGTCAAAATCATGAATCAAAACTTAGAAAATTAGAAGCGTAAGAAGAGAAAGAGGCGGCCAACGAGAAAGAGGCGGCCAACCTTAGTTCAAGAACGCAACAAGTTTCCTCCAGTTCCAGCCCTAAAATCGAAGGATTTCTCCGTAGAATTCGTCACTAGGTATGTGGGATTTCACTAGTGGGTTCCTTTCGCCCATTAGTTCCCTAGATTTCAGTCAGATTCTTGATTCCCTATTATTAACTAGGCCTAGGGTTTCTTAAACATCAACAGATTATCATGAATTAGTTATTTACATGTTCCAAATCAGATTATTATGTTATTACATAGTTTATTGCATGAATTTCAGAACCCTAGCTAAGTATTTCTTTAGTTCTTGAATTACATATGCTAGGTCAGATATTTCAGTTATTCAGTTATACATGCCTCAGTTATTAATGCATCATTATCAAATAAATTATTGCATTCTCAGTTTGCATGTTCAGTTTTGAGCTATCCAGTATTACAAAAACTCAGTCATAATGTGTCAAATACTTAATCTATTGGGAGTAGCATAATACCGAGTTGGAGTAGGGTCAGTCACCCATATAGTCCCAGAACTATGAGCCACGTACGTGTAAGTCCCCTCTGTGGGCAGAACTTAGTGATCACACCAGTCATGCCTCTATACCTACGACAGGGTATATTGGGTCCTCTCGATGAGGCGTATACATCAAACTCCACATTGAGCTCATATGGTTTTATTAGCGGTTATTAGTAGCTCCCACAGTTCATTCAGACAATATCGCATTGACCATATTTCAGTACAGTCAGTATTCAGTCTCAACATATTATAAATTTGGTCATTGCATTCAGTTAGCTCAGTATTCAGTATCTATATCTTGTTCAGATTATGCTCTTGGTATATTGCTTGTTTAGATATGTGTTTATTTCAACTTTACTCTATCTTGCATGCTCAGTACCTTTCAAGTACTGACGCATACTCTGCGCTACATCTTCTCGTGATGTAGGTTCAAGTTCTCAGCCTCCAAATCACGCTTAGACCGGTTCCCGATCTCCAGTTCAGTAGTATCAGTGGTGAGTCCTCATTCCTCGAGGACAATAGTCATGTTATCTTTTCAGTATTTTAGTCTTTTAGTTTCAGTTTTGCTAGACTTAGCTCGGGCATGTCCCAACATTTCTAGTCAGTTAGAGGCTATTTTCAGACATAGTTAGATTCAACTTAGTAATTGAGTTTGATATTTCTTTTGTATTAAACTCACATATTTGATATACTCAGTTTTAGTAAATGGGTATGCCCCATATTTTAGATTTACTTTATGATTAGCTTTTGCATAAGTTATTATTATTCTTGGTATGCTCATGTCATGCCAGCAGGGTTAGCTTGGGGTCACTTGTGATCCTAGGTCCCATGTCCACATCCAAGGGGTAGCCTCGGGGTGTGACAAACTTGATATTAGAGCACTTGGTTTAAGAGTCCTAGGATGTCTGAAAAGCCACACTAAGTAGAGTCCTTTTCATGGGTGTGAAGTGCACCACATCTAATGAGAAGGAGGCTACAAAGTGTTTTAGGAAAAATCTTCATTTTTTGTTACTCTTATCGTGCGTAAGGTATGATATAATTCCTTTCTAGCTTGACGTTCTACGTTTCAGTGATCATGCCTCCTCATAGAGCTAACGCTAGGAACGCAAACGCAACTCCTCTAGTCCCAGATCAAGAAGTTTCGAATGCAGAATTTCAGAACGCCATTCAGATGTTGGCTCAAAGCGTTGCTAACCAGAACAATCAGCGGGCTCCAGCTTCATTAAACACTAATGTTGGGTCAGCTGCAACTAGAGTGCGAGACTTTGTTAGGATGAATCCGCCAGAGTTCTTAGCATCGCAAGTTGGAGAAGATCCCCAGAACTTCATTGATGAGGTCAAGAAGATATTTGAAGTGATGCAGGTAACTGGGAATGATCGGGTTGAGTTAGCATCTTACCAAATTAAGGATGTAGCTCATATCTGCTATACTCAGTGGAAGGAGAATAGGTGTACAGATGCAGCTCCTATCACTTGGGATTGCTTTAGTGAGACCTTCATGGACAGGTTTTTCCCAAGAGAGCTAAGGGAGGCGAAAGCTCAGAAATTTATGAACTGGAGGCAAGGTAACATGATAGTCCAAGATTATGGGCTCAAGTTTACCCAACTCTCCAGGTATGCTCCTCACATGGTTGCTGATTCCAGGGATAAGATGAATAAGTTTCTATATGGAATGTCAGACTTGGTGAAAAAAGAGTGTAGAAATACCATATTACTTGAAAATATGAACATCTCTAAGTTCATGAATCATGCTCAGTAGGTTGAGAGTGATAAGCTTAGAGAACAAGCTAAGGAGAACAAGAAGGCTAGGACCGAAAACTATGACTACTCTCAGCAGAAATCGGGTGGTGGTAATCGCTCGCAGGGTCAGCAGAAATTTTCAACTCCAGCACCTTCATCAATTAGTGTTCCATTCTCCAAGTTCTGACAAGATCAGAAAGGCAGGGCATCAGGCATCAGGCTCTAAGTCTCAGGGAAGTCTTTCAGGAACCAAAACTTACCCAACTTCCCTTAAGTGTGGTAAGAACCATCCGAGCAAGTGCCTTGTAGGAAAGGAATGATGTTTTGGGTGTGGTCAGTCTGGTCACAAGTTTAGGGATTGTCTTTCTAAACAGGGTCAAAGAGGCAATGCTAATCGAGCCCAGTTTACAACGTCAGCAGCACGAGTAGTTTTCCCGACTCAGCAGGGTAACTCTTCTGGTACAAGTAGCGGGCATCGCCAGAACAGGCTCTATGCTTTTCAGGCTCACCAGGATCAGGAAGATTCTCCTGATGTAGTCATTGGTACGTTACGAGTCTTTGATCTCGATGTTTATGCGTTGTTAGATCCAGGGGATACTCTTTTCTTTGTAATCCTTATATAGCAGTAAAGTTTGATGTCAGTCCAGAATCTCTCTCAGAACTCTTCTCAGTCACTACTCCAGTTGGTGACCCAGTTATAGCTAGATGGGTATACAAAAATTGCCCCATTACAGTCTCTCAGAAAGTCACCTCAACAGATCTTGTAGAGTTAGAAATAGTAAACTTCGATGTCATTCTAGTCATGGATTGGTTACATTCTTGTTATGCCTCAGTCGATTGTAGAACTAGGATTGTTCGTTTTCAGTTTCCAGACGAACCAATCTTCGAATGGAAGGGTAGTAGCTTAGCACTTATGGGTCGATTCATTTCTTACCTTAAGGCTAGACAGATGATCTCTAAGGGTTATCTCTATCATCTAGTTTGGGTTAAGGATTTAAGCTTCAAAACCCCAACTCTTGAGTCAGTTCCAGTAGTTAATAAGTTCCCAGAAGTGTTTCCAGAAGATCTTCCCGGAGTTCCTCCCGAAAGGGAAATCGACTTTGGAATTGATCTCATTCCAGATACTCAACCTATTTCTATTCCTCCTTACAGAATGGCTCTAGCGGAGCTAAAGGAATTTAAAGAGCAGTTGAAAGACCTTCTAGATAAGGGCTTCATCAGACCTAGTATTTCGCCATGGGGTGCACCAGTGTTGTTTGTAAAGAAGAAAGATGGTTCTCTCATAATGTGCATAGACTATAGGCAGTTGAACAAGGTCACAATCAAGAATAAGTACCCTATCCCCAAGATTGATGACTTGTTTGACCAACTTCAGGTGCTAGTTATTTCTGGAAGATAAACCTCAGATCCGGTTATCATCAGCTTAGAGTCAAAGATATTGACATTCCAAAAATAGCCTTCAGAACTCGGTACGGTCATTATAAATCTGTAGTTATGTCATTTGGACTAACAAATGCTCCTGCCGCTTTCATGGATTTGATGAATAGAGTGTTCAAGCAGTACTTGGACTTGTTCGTTATCGTCTTTATTGATGATATCTTCATTTACTCTAGGAATGAGGAAGAACATGCGACTCATTTAAGGGTTGTTCTGCAAACTCTCAAAGATCTCCAGTTATTCGCTAAATTTAACAAGTGCGAGTTTTGGTTACAATCAGTTGCTTTCCTTGATCATATTGTGTCTAGCGAAGGAATCCGAGTGGATTCACAGAAAATAAAAGTAGTGAAACAATGGCCCAGACCTACCTCTCCTACAGATATCAGAAGTTTCTTGGGTTTGGTTGGTTACTACAGAAGCTTCGTGGAATGATTTTCATCCATAACCTCTCCATTGACTAAGTTAACTCAGAATAAGGTTAAGTTCCAGTGGTCAGATGATTTTGAGAAAAGCTTTGTAGAACTGAAAACTAGGTTGACTACAACTTCCATTTTGACTCTACCAGAAGGTTCATACGGCTATGTTATCTAATGTGATGCATCCAGAGTCGGCCTAGGTTGTGTGTTGATGCAATGAGATAAGGTTATAACATATGCTTCTAGACAGCTTAAGGTGCATGAGAAGAACTATCCGATTCATGACCTCAAGCTTGCAGCAGTGGTATTTGCACTTATGATTTTGAGATATTACTTGTATGGTGTTCACAGACCATAAGAGCCTTCAATATGTATTCACCCAGAAAGAGTTGAATCTTCGCTAGAGGAGATGGCTTGAGTTCCTCAAGGACTATGATATGTATGTGCATTACCATCCTGGTAAGGCCAATGTAGTAGCAGATGCTCTTAGTAGACTATATATGGATACTGTAGCACATGTTGAGAAACAAAGAAAAGAGCTAGTGAAGGATGTTCACAGGCTTGCTCGCTAGGGAGTTCGCCTTATGAGCATATCATATAGTGGTGTAACAGTTCAGAATGGGTCAAAATCTTCATTAGTAGCGGAAGTTAAGGAAAAGCAAGACAATGATCCAATTTTGCTTCAACTTAAGGGTGCAGTCCACCAACAGAGAGTTGAGGTTTTCTCCCAAGGGGGAGATGGTGTACTTCGGTATCAGGGTCGATTATATGTTTCTAAGGTAGGTGAGTTGAGACAACATATTCTTGCAGAAGCCCATAACTCCATATATTCTATTCATCCAGGCGCCACTAAGATATACCGTGATCTGCGGGAAGTTTATTGGTGGAATGGCATGAAAAGAGATATAGCAGATTTTGTGGCTAAGTGCCCCAATTGTCAGCAAGTCAAGGTAGAACATCAGAAACCCGGAGGTATGACTCAAGAGATCGACATTCCTACTTGGAAGTGGGAAGTGATCAACATGGACTTCATCACAGGTTTACCTCATACTCGCACATAGCATGACTCCATTTGGGTAATTGTTGACAGAGTTACTAAGTTTGCACACTTTTTGGCTGTCAAGACTATAGATTCGGTGGAGGACTACGCCAAGATTTACATTAATGAGATAGTCACGTTGCATGGGGTTCCTTTGTCTATGATCTCAGATAGAGGTCCTCGATTTACCTCTCATTTCTGGAAGTCGTTTCAGAAAGGTCTTGGTACTCAGGTTAATCTTAGTACAACATTTCATCCGCAGACAGATGGGCAGGCAGAGCGTACCATTTAGACCTTAGAGGACATGTTGAGAGCTTGTGTGATCAACTTCAAGGGTAGTTGGGATGATCACCTTCCTCTTATAGAGTTTGCCTACAATAATAGTTACCATTCCAATATTCACATGGCCCCTTATGAGGCATTGTATGGGTGTAAATGTAGATCTCATGTTGGTTGGTTTGAAGTAGGTGAAACAACCTTTATAGGACCAGATTCAGTTCATGAAGCTATGGAGAAATTGCAACTCATTAGAGGTAGACTTAAGACGCCCAGAGTCGCCAGAAATCTTATGCAGATGTAAGGAGAAGGGAACTAGAGTTCCAAGCTGATGATTGGGTTTTTCTGAAAGTGTTGCCTATGAAATGGGGTGATGAGATATTGCAAGAAAGGGAAGCTCAGTCCTAAATATGTATGCCCTTACAAGATCTTGAAAAGGATTGGTAGAGTGGCGTATGAGTTAGAGTCGCCAACTGAACTAGCAGCAGTGCATCTAGTTTTTCACATTTCGCTATTGAAGAAGTGTGTGGGTGATCCAACATCTATTGTACCTTTAGAAAGTGTGGCTTTGAAGGATAGTATCACTTATGAAGAGGTACCAGTTGAAATCTTTGATCGTCATGTTCGAAGGTTGAGAAACAAAGAAGTTGCTTCAGTCAAGGTTTTGTGGAGGAGTCAGTTCGTAGAGGGAGCTACTTGGGAAGCAAAAGCAGCCATGAAGGCCAAATATCCTCATATCTTTCCTTCCGATTCCATTCCATCTTGAGGTAATGGTTCCTCTTTAGTTTTACGGTCATTCATGCACATATTCAGTCTTAATATCATGTTCCTTCAGTTTGTACTTGCATTTTCAGTGTATTTGCATGTTCTTGGAACTTAATTCAGTTATAAAACAGTTTCCAGTGTTTAGTGGTAAGGTTTGCAGCTCTCTCTCTCCATATAAGCTAGTTTAGTCTTTATTCGAGGATGAATGTTCCCAAGGGGAGATAATGTAACACCCTAGATTCGAGAAAGGAAAAAAATTCCAGATTTTCAGAAGTTGCAGGTGCCATCGACGAAAGCCAACTACGGACCGTCAGTCGACTGAAGGCTAATCAGTCAGCCCCGTCGATGGGCCAGTCAACTTTCAGTCTTTAGTCGCGACTGACGGTCGACCAGTATGAACCGTCAGTCAGTTCCGTCGATGGGCCAGCTAACTTTCAGTCTTCAGTCGCGAACGACGGTCGACCAGTACGAATCGTCAGTGACTCCGATAGCTTTTAAGTCAGGGGTCTTTTGGTCTTTTCCTTGTTCGTTTAACCCCTAAAATACGTCATTTAGACCCTAAATTATGAGGTTTAAGTCAGTTTAAGCCTAGAAACATAACTAGAACTTACCTTAGTCAAAATCATTAATCAAAACTTAGAAAATTAGAAGCGTAAGAAGAGAAAGAGGCGACCAACCCTAGTTCAAGAATGCAACAAGTTTCCTCCAGTTCCAGCCTTGAAATCGAAGGATTTCTCCATGGAATTCGTCACCAGGTATGTGGGATTTCACTAGTTGGTTCCTTTCGCCCATTAGGTCCCTAGATTTTAATCAGATTCTTGATTCCCTATTATTAATTAGACCTAGGGTTTCTAGAACTTCAACAAATTATCATGAATTAGTTATTTAAATGTTCCAAATTAGATTATTATATTATTACTCAGTTTATTGCATGAATTTCAGAACCCTAGATAAGTATTTCTTTAGTTCTTGAATTACATATGTTAGGTAAGATATTTCAGTTATTTAGTTATACATGCCTCAATTATTAATGCATCATTATCAGATATATTGTTGCATTCTCAGTTTGCATGTTCAATTTTGAGCTATCCAGTATTACAGAAACTCAGTCATAATGTGTCAAATACTTAATCTATTGGGAGTAGCACAATATCGAGTTGGACTAGGGTCAGTCACCCATATAGTCCTAGACCTACGATCCACGTAGGTGTAAGTCCCATCTGTGGGCAACATTTAGTGATCACGCCAGTCTGGCCTCTATACATATGGCAGGGCATATTGGGTCCTCTCGATGAGGGATATACATCGGACTCCACATTTAGCTCATGTGGTTTTATTATCGGTTATTAGTAGCTCCACATTTCAGTTAGACTCCATCGCATTAACCATATTTCAGTACAGTCAATATTCAGTCTCAACATGTTATCAATTTGGTCATTGCATTCAGTTTGCTCAGTATTCAGTATCTATATCATGTTCAGATTATTCTCTTGCTTTATTGCTTTTTTAGTTATGTGTTTATTTCAGCTTTACTCTATCCTGCATGCTTAGTACCTTCCAAGTACTGACGCATACTCTGCACTACATCTTCCCGTGATGTAGGTTCAGGTTCTCAACATCCAGATCACTTTTAGATCGGTTCTCGATCTCCAGTTCAGCAGCATTAATGGTGAGTACTCATTCCTCGAGGACAATAGTCATGTTATCTTTCCAGTATTTCAGTCTTTTAGTTTCAGTTTTGCTAGACTTAGTTGGGGCATGTCCCATCATTTCTAGTCATTTAGAGGCTATTTACAGACATAGTTAGATTCAGCTTAGTATTTAAGTTTGATATTTCTTTTGTATTAAACTCTCAGATTTGATATACTCAGTTTTAGTATATGGGTATTCCTAATCATTTCAAATTTACTTTATGACTAGCTTCCGCATCAGTTATTATTATTCTTAGTATGCTCATGTCATGCCAGCAGGGTTAGCTTGGAGTCACTTGTGATCCTAGGTCCCGTGTCCGTGTCCAGGGGGTAGCCTCGGGGTGTGACACATATACTTAAACATAGATAACAAAAGGGCCCACTAGGCTACTTTACAACGAAAAACTTGAGTCTAAGAAGCCTCTAAAGTGTATGTATCTGAGAATCTTATAACTTGTCGGGACAGGTTCAAACATACCCATTCTAACATATGTACATACATAGAAAAATATTAGAAGTAGATATACTGGAAGTTCTCATCTACTGGAAATGGTTGATGTGTTGATTACCTGAGTCTGTATTGAAAGAAATCCAGCGCCACAAAAATAGGGACATCGGTACATATGATTTCAGGTCGTGCCTTAATGACGAAAGAGATTTTAGCTTTTTCATACCTTACTTTTGGACTTACTATCTTACGTGTTGTCGTCAAAACTCCTTTGCTGAAATCTTTATCTTTAACCTAGCATCATATATGTTAGTATAAGAATCTAATCAAGAATCACAACAAGGCCGACACAATAATAGTTGACGATCGACAAGCTCAATAAATTACTATAGATAAATGATGTATCACCACACCCTTCTCTTTATCTACTCTCCAAGTGGACTCATGACTTACCTATGAGGTCCATATCACTCCCCAATCCTTAATCCATAAATACCCATCCCCTTAATCATAAAAAAATTGGCAAATAACGAACACCATCCCTTGAGCTCTTTGTCAATGACGTTAAATTCCCTTGTAATCTCATTGTTTAACTTGGTAGATAACTATTGCCATCAATGACAATAACTGGAGCTTATATATACAACAACAACAACATATTCTTAATTAATTTAGGAATTTCATCAAACACTTGGCAAGCGACAAGTTTTCAAGAACTATAAAAGTTGTATTTTCTATACCTAGGCTTCCGTTTTATTCCAACGAACTTGTTGCCCCAATACAATACAATCAAAGAATCCTTTAATAAATACAACAAACTATACATCCTTCTACATAATCCCTCCTCACCAAGTACATAAATTAGAATGGGTAAAACATGGACTCACGACTTTCTATCACCATCCCGTGAGTCCCACCCATAAATTATATTTAAAACATCTTTGGAATTATATTTATGGAGATATAAGAGGAACCATACATTTATGACAATTAAAACCACCCTACACTTTGTACTCTTCAAGAACAACACCTTTTGACTCAAGAAAATACTTAGCTAAGTATATATTATGATCTTTGGAGAGGAAGACACTTGATTCTTGAAGAAACCAACTTACCTTAAGCTTGGGAGGATTGAACACGATAAGTACTTGAAGAAAACACTTTAAAACAGTCCAAAAATGTTATGGATTTGTTGGGAAAAGAAATCCCTAAGTCCTAATATAAAGTGAACAACTTTGGCAGACTTTCCCAAAAGTGTCACACGTCCCGTAGTGATTCGACAGTGCACATGTCTATCGTAGAATGACCATAACGCTTTACTCCGAAGTCGTATCCATGAGCAGTTTTTTTAATGGAAATTAGACTCAAATATCTTTCATTTGATAGGTTGTAGGACCTCTAAATTCTTACATATTAGGAGACATTCTTGTTCAAAGTCAAATGATAAACGAGTTCATTTGAAATATTCCTTCACAATGAACCTTTAAACTTTAATCTTAACTTTAATTATTTCTTTGGCCTATACCTTTGGTTTAACACTTCAAATAATGTAATATAAGGGTTACTTGGTATTCTTAATCATTTGCAACAATATTCTCCCGATATCACATTAATGCATCGATGTTTAGAAGTCACAAACATATTTTAAGCTACGGGGTATTACATTATCCCCTTGGGATCATTCGTCCTCAAAGTAAGGCTGCACCTTAAGATCATTCAAACTCTCTTATTTTATAAATGTTTTTGTCAAAGTTTACTTTGTAAAAAGGACTATCCAAAACCTAAGAAGAATACTTATAATATGCTTCACACAACATCATAACATAAATAATATTCAACAGATATCCACGAGGCTCTGTTTGGCCTTATATATTAAACGGAGAGATAGAATACTAAAATTATATGTTTGTATCAAGTATCTGAATATTTAATAGATAAATTAAGCAATACTACAAAGTACATATAAAATAGATACTTGAATGAAATGAGTGATGAATTTAAGAACCTTAAGGAGGCTACTGAAATACGTGGAGATAACGCCCGGTAGTGCCTCTACTCTACTAGTCCTGGCCTTCATGTTAGCCTTTGTTTCCCTAGTAGCTTCTTCTACAATCTGACTTCTCAAAAGTACCTTGACCGAATTTATGTCTTTGATCCTCAACTTTCTGACTTGTAGGCCTAATAATGTCACTAGGACTTCTTCAAATGATAACTCTTTTGAGAGTTCAATACTTTCTATGGGAATAACCTGTGTCGGCTTTCACAAGCATTTTCATAACACAGACACATGGAAGACCGGATGTATTGTAGCTAACTCTTAAGGCAAGTACACCTCATAGGCTACCTAGCCAATTCTGTGTATAAATTTGTATGGCCCAACATACCTGGGGATTAATTTGCCTTTCCTCCCAAATCACATAACTCTTTTCATAGGGTATACCTTTAAGAATACTAATCATTAACCTGCAACTCTGAGTCTTTGCGTCATATGTCTAGATATGATTTTTGTCGGCTTTGAGCAGTCTTCAGTTGCTCTTGTATGAACTTTACTTTTTCAACCTCTTGGTGAATAAGGTCTAGTACTAATATTTGACTTTCACCTACTTCAAACCAACTGATAAGAGATCTACATTGTTGCCCATAAAGAGCTTCGAATGGAGCCATGCTGATGCTACAATGATAGCTATTATTATAGAAAAAGTTTATCAAGGGATTATGATCATCCCAATTGCTTTTAAAGTCTAGTACACACACACACTCCACATATGTTCGAGCGTCTAAATAATGTGCTCGGCTTGGCCGTCTATCTATGGATGAGATATGGTGCTAAGGTTCATATTTGTGCTAATAGTCATCTAGAATGATCTCTAGAAATGTTCTAGAAATTGGTTACCTATATCTGAAATAATGGATAGTAAACTCACATGCAAGTGAACAACTTTTCTTATATATGTCTTTGCATACTCTTCAGTTGTGCAGGTGGATTTAACTGGAAAGAAGTGGACTGAATTTTTCAATAAATCAACGATCACCAAAATGGAATTATGTCTCTTTAAAGAGAAAGGAAAACTTGTAATAAATTCTATATTAATAGCCTCCCATTCCATATTGGAATGTCCATAGTCTGAGCCAAGCCATCATGCCTCAGACGTTATGCTTTAACTTGTTGGCAATTGGAGCATTTTACCACGTACTTGATACGCTCAAATTACACCTCCCTAAAGAAGTATAAGCGATCATTATCAAGTAAAGAACCCAACTTGTAGGTTGGGGTCGATACCACGAGGAAAATGGTTTAGACTTTACTTTAATTAACAATTATATTCAATTAGCCAAAGTACTTGCAGACACAAGTAATAAAAAGGGGAGAATTTGTAAAACAAATTGTAAGAATTTATTAAGTAAGCAGTAAACAAAAGTCAATTTCGGTTGTTATCAAGATGAGAAAATTAACTAGGGTATACGTGTTCACCACAAGCTCATAACTCAGTAATCCTAATAACAACAATCCTTTTCT
>JAJOOD010016447.1:0-13527 GCA_029582525.1 Solanum tacnaense | reverse complement strand
TATTGTAAATTATTATTTTCTTATGTTAAATCACTTTTTCCAAAAACAATCAAATATTTAGTCAAGTCACAGGTCAACCGCATGTTAGCGGACACTTCGAATGCTTAAACCTTTCTCGAAGTGTAAATTGAACCCCGAACCCTCTTTGGTATTTTCAAATGATTTTTTCTGTTTAAATCTTTGAAAATTATAAGTTTGCTTAATTTCTTTAAAAAATTAAGTGGCGACTCTTTCTAAGTATTTTTCTTTTAGTGTTTTATACTTAGATCATTTCAAAAAAAAAAGTGATTTTTCTAGAGATAGTTAAATTACGGCACAACAACGAGCCTGAGTCGTCTTGATTTATCTCTCTCTCACCTTCGTCCGAGGCTTATTTTTGGGGTTCGTGAGGTAGGTTCTCTTCTCAGCAAACGTCACATATTTCCTTATTATATATCTCCTTATTTTGGAGATATTCAAACTTGTATCTCCTTTGATTTTATTGTAATACTTAGAAGCTTATACATGTGACGCTAGGTTTTGGGGTGTTTAAGTTATATTATAGTTCTGAATGTTCATGTTATGTTTAGTCCTTTATTTTGTTACTATTTCTGCATTTTTTTGGATCGTTAGGTTGACCTGTCTTGGTGGGATAAGAAAGCGCCATCATGCCCGATTTTTGGATCGTGACACTTATAGGATTGATCCGGCGAATAATTATGCTTAATGGTTTAACTTATCGGATATCAATTTTTTAATATACTAATTCGCCAGTCAATTAATAAGATATCGACGGATTTATCTTCTTTTTCACTTTCACTCACTAATATATTGATCTCCCATCAAACATAATATTTTTTCTAGTTCTACTTAAGCTAGTAATTTTATAGTTGTAAATCACAATGAAAAATACATGAAAAATTAAATTTTGAGGGTGTATGAACACAAACAATTATGCAACAAATACTAACCCGTATGACAATTTAATATTTTATTACTAAAATATATTTCAAATATACATTTTGATAAACAAGAAATGAAGACTAGTACATTATATTAAGACTAGCTAGCTAGTAAATTATTTAGACAAAAACGTATCAAGTCATGTAAGAAGCAACAAAATATTAAATAGGGTTGTACTTTTCATATCTTTTCATTCCTATGGCCTATTTTACCTATGGTATATGACTCCCACAATGGCAAGATTTAAGAATCTCTCCAATATTTAAATTTGAATTACGAAAAAATAAAATATCAGAAAGGGATTTATGTCTATTCTTATCTTGAACTATAGTAATTTTTCCTAAATGATTTAATTGTCACAAACCAAGAAATCAAATCAAATTTTTTAAAAATATATCAATGTCAAATCTAAAAACTAAAGAAATAAATTAATTTAATTCAATCTGATTTTTCTATATTTATGTTGATTCTTGTCTTGAACTATAGTATAGATATTTGTGTGGTCTATTCACCGAAAAACATGGAATTTAGACGTTAAATTATTATTATTTTCAAAGCGTCACACTAACACAATGTTTTAGGTCGGCAACTTTTCGATCACAAGATTTTCGTATATTTATCTTAAATCCAATCCAACATCAAGAGTAAGGCTATAAAGGAAGGAAAATCACAAGATACAATAAAGAATTTTCAAAATATGGTATCATAAGCATTAAACAAGATCTACAATATTATTAAAATTTGAAATACATTTCTAATCTTTGAAGTAAAAGTAAAGACTGTAAATGATAGATAGAGTCAAATGACGATCCAGGTTTTGAAAATTTAAAAACTTGAATAACAAAATAAAAATATCTCCCCAAGAATTCATCTAAATTAATAAAGGTTAGCATTTCCAAAATATAATAAGAACACGAGATAATATAATAATAATAAGTAGCGAGACTCTAGGCCCCTGGCCTAAATGCTCCTTGCTGCTGCTACCGTATAATCAAACTTTTTTAAAGTCCAAAAGTTCCTTTCGCCGAGCAGCGAACTAAAACGACAAGCTGAGAACCCAAGATTCCACCGTCAGACGGGGTATTGGGTTGGTTTTTTAGTGGGCTGCTGTATGGAATTGGGCTGGGGTTTAAGACTGATTTGGGCTGCAATAATTGGGTTTAATATGGGTATGAAAGAAGAAGGTTTGAGGATTTAAAAAATAGTTCATTTAGGATTTGACCACTTTAATTGCAATTTCGACCAATTTGGGGCAATTGGGTGAATTTGGCCGAATTAGAATAAGACGAATTGTTATTAATTAATTAACGAGATTCTTAATCTTAACGAAATAAAATAATTATTATAGGTTCATGAATTGAAAAGACTTAAATTAAATTGTATTTATTATAGGTTCCTGAATTGAAAAGAAAACTTACCTTCCAAAAAATCTATAACGTATAATTAAAACAAGAATGAATGTTACATTTACATTCATGTATTTTGTTATTTCAAAACTTTTAACGAATGAATTTATTTCAAAATTAATTGAAACACTACCTCTTACAATCCCCCACTTGTTTCAAGATATTTTATCTTTGAAAATTCAAAAAATATTTTGAGACATTAATCTAGCAACATGCATCAATAATAGTGTCTTTTGGACTTGAACCATTAGCTAGTGAAGACTTTCTAAATCATTAACTACTTAGTGAACGAATCTTGAACTAAGTGGTTCATTGAATGAAATAGAAAAATACTCCACGGATATCACTATTCCGGTGAAAATCAAAATCTTTTGACACCTTATGGCCAGGGGCGGAGCCACCTTAGTATAAAGAGGTTAATTCATCTGAATTAACCTTCGGTGGAAAATTATACTATTTATACATGGTTAAAATAATTTTTTATGTATATATAGTAGATGTCGAACCCCCTTCGACTATTTATTGTATATATTTCTATAGATTTTGAACCCCCTTACTGAAAATTCTTGCTCCGCCACTGCTTATGGCCATATGTCCTGAATTCATTTAGCTAAGTGCTTTAAGATTTCCTTGTTAAATTTTTATTGAAGTGACCTTCACTACGCACTTAGTACGGTGAATTCATCAAGAGTAATTTTGCATACTCTAACCAAATAGTCTATGAATTTCATTTAAAGAAATTAATCTTATCCTCCTTTACAACAAAGTATCAGTAAAATCTATCAAGAGTATTCCTACATACTCGAACCGAAATCGATTTATAGACTTATTAAGATAATATAATCTCATCCTTCTCTTTAGTAGGAATATTGATAAATTTATCAAGAGTTTTGTTGATCCCGATTAAACACGCAAGTGTACGTGGTCGCGCAAGTAATATAGTGGCTCTTAAAAGAACCAGATTATCGAACCCAAAGGACTTGTCAATTAACTATTTTTACTAAATTATATTGGTCTAATTATTTATTTAAGAGTGTCAAAAGAAAAGAATGCAAGAACAAAATAATAAAATTACTTACAATAGTTGACAAAATCCCAGGGCTGCAACATGTAATGAATCTCACATCAAGTTTCCTTACAACAACAATCGAGATCGATCTTATAAATTTATTAAGAGAAAAGAATCTCAATCATGCACATCTACTTATTTTATTTTATTTTAAACATGAGAATTTATTGATGAAGGTGGTCAGCTTCTTCACCCCTTTTACAACAAAGCCATTGAAAAGATGTTGGTGACAACACAGGAGAAGTAAGAATTCTTTTCATTTTCATCCATTGATCACCACTGGGGACAAAAATTGGGGTCAAGTAGCCATTACTAACAAGGCTCCCAGACATGCAAGTAGGCCTAAATGAGAAAATAGAATCCTGAATCTTCAAGAACTCAGAAGTAAGTTCAGGAGAAGTTACAGGAATTACATGATAATTACCAAGACGAATGCAGGCGATTTCAGTATCCATTTCCTCCATAATTTTATGTATCCAATGCATTAATGCATGCTTATTTTTTAGGATGATTTGAGGAAAACATCCAATTATAGACCATGATTTTGGACCTGGAGGTAATGGTTTATTGTTTCTTACACTACTATTCCATTTCTTAGGAATAAAAGAAATGAAGATTGTCAATATAATAGAAATAATGAAGTATGTACTGTTATTGGAGATAACAATAAGAAGAAGGTTTGTTATTTTCATCATTTTTCTCTTGTGATTGTTAACTCTTTAGGCCTTACGCTATTTATAGGTACTGTATGAACATCCAACTAATAAGGTATCTGACGTGGTTTCACTCGGCATATAATTTAAAAAGTATGTGAAAATTTTGCAATGTGATCTTTAAAAAGACTATTTTGGCAAAATAAGTAGGATCCAACATGAGTAAAATATTGATAATATCATTAAGTATTTGACAAATAAAGAAAACAATATATCACACAGGAAATACTCTCATAACTTAATTTTAATATGAAATGCGGCCTGAGAGAGGCCATGAAATTAAAACATATTATATTCTTTTCTTTCGACTATATAGAAAAGTCATCATAACTAGAACGATCGATTTAGTTAATTAATAAAAACTCCTGTAAAAGCAATTGTACATTTTTAAAGAGGGAGTACTGAATTAAATTGTTATGGGAATATATAAATGTAGGGGCAATTTATTGTATGCAAAAGTTATCACAAGATTTCTTTTTTATTTATCTTTAATAAGCATGAAATATCAACACGTGGGAATATAAAAGTGTAGGGGCCATTTATGGTATGCGAAAGATATCACAAGCAACACAACTTATTTTTTTTTTAAATGGTCATATATATATATATATATATAAGAACATTGTGCTTGAGAAAAATAAAAACGAAGATGATAATTCAATTGCTACAAATTGAGAAATCAAATCAATTTTTTTGAAAAGATATCAATGTCAAACCTAAAAATTAAAGAATTGAATTAGTTCAATTCAACTTGATTTTTCGATATTTATGTCTATTCTTATCTTGAACTACAATAAAAAAAATTATTAATGATTTAATTGCTACGAATTGAGAAATCAAACCAATTTTTTTGAAAAAATATTAATGCCGAACCTAAGACTAAAGAATTGAATTAATTCAATTAAATCTGATTTTTTGATAAATATGCCTATCCTTATCTAAAACTACTATAATTTTTTCATCAATGATTTAATTGCTACGAATTGAGAAATCTAACAAAAAAAAATTGAAAAAAAATATCATTGCCGAACCTAAAAACTAAAGAATTGAATTAATTCAATTCAACCTGATTTTTTAACATGTATGTTTATCCTTATCTTGAACTACAGTAATTTTTTTGATGCCAAAACCTAAAAACCAAAAAATAATTGAAAGAAAATATCAATGCCAAACCTAAAAACCAAAATATGATTTTTATTTTATTTTATATATCTATGGCAATCCTAACTATAGTACAAATTCCTTATATAAAAAAAAACTATACTATAAATATTTTACAAATATTGCTGTGGTCTATACTCAAATTCACTGGAAAACAAGAAAATATCCTTTTAAAAGTATTGTACTGAAACAATGTTTTTCGATCACAAGAACGTTTAAAAGTATCGTAAGGCTTGAGAGAGGCCACGAATCCTACTCGTGCCAGCTAGGGGCGGCTTATATTTTTAGAATTTTTGAAAGAGAAAAAGACTTTTGTTATTTAGAGATGATATATTATTATCGTCATTTAAATGGTTCAAATATGTCCCTACTGTTACAAAAAGGGATTGTGTTGAATTTCTCATGTATTCGTATTTGGATTTGAGAATCCAAAAGAGTTTAGGTGAATTTTCTCCCATTCTAAACAAGTTAGGACCCTAAATATTTGAGCATAAAAAATCATTAGATTTTCTAGGTAGGGATGTGGGGTGGCGCGCCACCCATAGAGCAAAGGCTGCACTTCAGTAGTTCAGGCTCTAGCGTGACGCGTCAGCAGTACGCCAAAGCCTGACTTCTGAAGTTCAGGCCCTGGGGCAACGCGCCAGTAGTACCTACAAGGTTTGTTGGGTTAATTCTTTTCTTTGTTTCATCCGACGCATGTTCCTTTAAATTGTGCTCACGTTTCACTTCTCTGTAATAGCTCCTATAATGTCTATTCACCTTTGAAAGTCCCTACATATCCTTATCACGGGTCTAAGTGTGCATTCAAACTAAAGTAAGTTTACATGAAAAGTTTAAAGATTCTATGTACAGAAAAAAATGTGAGTTTTCAATTGCTATGCATATTGATTTTGGACTTGAAAGATAAGTCCATAAAAATACGTTTAAATGGAAGTATGATTTATGTTTTTGAAAAGTCCTCCAGTAAAGTAAAAGTCCCTTTCCTTGCAAAAGGTGAACGGATCATAATTGATATTATTTATTATTTTGGGAGTAGTATCGAGCATTGAATTGGGTTAGAGTATTTTATAACTCAAAAGTCTCATAAAACTACGTAGCCAACGTAGGATAGGATAGCATTGACTCGTCATGCGACTCCTCACTGCCTCTGAGAAGGCCTATTAGATGGATCCATAGTTAAGTACCATATCATCCTACACCCCGACAAAGTATAAGATGACTCTTGCAACGTGGGCGAAACATTGTATCATTGCTAGAATCATGGTAATGGTTGTTGGTTAGAGAAACTCCCCACAAGTAAAGTATATTATTTTTCATATTGCTTTTATTGCATATCTTATGGTAAAATTTAAATGGTTTACACTTCATGTTCATGTATTGATTCAATTGAGTTGCCTTTAGTCATTCAGTTCAGTTTTTGTTTTACTAAGCCATATTACATACTCGTACATTCAATGTACTGACGTCATTCGACCTGCATCTTTTATGATGCAGAAACAGATGTCCAGGATCATCAATAGGCGTTTCGTTGAGATCACCTTACACTCGTAGATAGTATTTAGTGAGGCCTCCTTGCTTTTAGGAGAATCCATTTTCATTTCCATTTTAGTAGTATTTGAAGTGTCGTGGGTCTTGTCCCGACATCTATCTTGAACTGTTAGAGGCTTCATAGACAGATAGAATCAGATGTTTCCTTTGTTGAGAGAGGTTTGTTTAACTTATGACTTATGTTAAGTATTTCGAGGCAGTGATTTAAGGCTTTTCTAATTCTCGTCTATTAAAGCTTTCGCTTATTACGTAGAGTCATAGTAAGCCAAGTCAAGGGTTCGCTTGGGGATCAGAAATGGTTCTCGAGTACCGGTCACGTCCAAAGTATAGACTCAGGGCGTGACATTAAACTAAAATTAATTTTTTCACTTTCGTTAGAGAAAAAGGGGTATATGTGAGCCATTTGTATAACAGTAAGGGTATATATGAACCGCTTTCACAACGAGGGATATATTAACTCTAAATGGCAAAGTTGAGGAGTATATTATACTCTTTTCCCTTTTCGAAATAATATCGTTTTATATCTCTCAATAGTTGTCCCGAGCTATGTTTGGTCAGTTTACACATTTTGTTTTGAAATCAGATGAAAATGTTCTGAGATGCCTCTTATGCACAGTGTTCATGACTATTTTAGGACTTAAATTTATTTTAAAGTCCTAATTATTACTTATATAGGTAGAATTTCTTTTTTTATGTAAGGTAAAATTCTAATTAATTTAGAAGTGTTAAATATTATGATTTCTTATCTAGATCAAATTAAGACTTTGCTAAAATTTCAAGCTTGAATATTAGGATAATAATTAAATGACTATTATTTCATAAAATAGCAAATGACAGTTTCATCAAATATATATCAAACCCTAAACTCTATTGCATATATTTTTTCAACCTCCTCCTCCTCCTTTTTAAAAATTGCCACATGAATTGCCATGGTAGAATTATTCTTCTCCATTATATTCTTCATTTTCTTCTTTACAGGTTAATTTGTTTTTTTTCTTCATTTTCATTTTTTAACTTCTTTCCTCAGTGGAATTGTTTTCCACATGGCAATTCATGTCTCAATTATTTATTTATTTTTTAAAAAAAGATAGAGTGTAATGCACTCATTATTACATATTACTTGAGGTGTGTTTTTCAATCTAACTTTATTTTGGTATGACGATCAATACTTCAAATTTAGGGATAGCTATCTCTCTATTTAAGTTATCATGAATAACAAGTTTTTCATTTTTTAATTTAATTTGTAGAAAACTTGTGTGTTAGGAGTCCTTGATGATTAAATATTGAAAAACAAAATAGAAACAAACTAATTATAAAAATATGGGAAAACTACCTTATTAGCTATCACGATCCAGACCGTCGTGATTGGCACCCACACTAACCCTTCGGTGGGAGAACCATTACTACAACCCAGACTAAACAACTTAACCAAAAACTATGCATTTAAAGATACAGAAGCAAGTTTTTAAATGCATAAATTATATAGTCTTCCCATAAACTCCAAAGGTTTTTAACAAACAACTAATAAAACTAATGCGGAAGAACAACCCCTAGAACCTGAAAGTCAATGTACCAAAACTCTAACAAGATTTATAAGTCTAAACAAGAAAATCATCTAAAGAACTAGTCTAAGTCCGAATAGGATGGACTAAACAAAAAGAGAACTCAAGGCAACCCGAAAGAACTGGCTCACCCTTGAATTCGAATCGTCGATCACTGATCTTCTAAGCGAGGTCTGTCAATAGCCGTCGGAAGATGCCCTGTACTCAACAAAAATAAGAGCAAGTGCAGTATCAGTACACGACCACCGTGTACTGGTAGGATCGCTATCCCACTAAGTGTAACATACATTAGTCAATACAACAATATAATCACATGCACATATCAAACATATACAATATCATCAACACATACGAACAATGAACAACTTCACGATTCTCACATACCACAGTTATATCAATTTAGAGCAACATACCATCTTTCAACTTCCAATATCAATCACCATTAGATATGAACGAACTCATCACAAGTAGATACACAACACAGTTCAATGGTCCTTTCACGGAACCCAATTCAATGGTCCTCTCATGGAACCCAAACCCAAACTGTTAGCATATCGGTTCGTGGTACCCGATCCAAGTTAGTGTGCCGAAACGTGGCAGTCGATCCCATAATTATGCTAGAACATGGCAACCGATCCCATATTTATGCCGAAACGTGGCAATCGATTCCATATTTATGCCAAAACGTGGCAATAGATCCCATATTTATACCGAAACGTGGCAACCGATCCCAGTTAGTGTGTCGAATCGTGACACCCACCCATTCAACAAACCACAATCACAATGTATATACTCACAATCATACAACAAGATGTGATTTATGGCATACAATTATTCAATTATCCTCATTTACAACAAGTGTGATCAATAATGCAACATTCGCATACATACATATATCATAATGAAGCAAGAACAAACATACATCACACAATCATAGAATCACAACCATCACCTACTTCGAATCCAAGCTTGAATCCCCCAAGGCACTTGAATCTTCCCTTTCCGGATTCTTCCCACTTGTTCGTGGTCTTTAGCCTCAAGAATGGTGCAAAATGCTCAAGAACTTGTCTGGGGTCGTCTCCTAGCTCTCAAAGTCGAAAAGTACATAATAAAGACGTTTAAGGGTTTATTTACGACTTTAAGTCGCGTCGATCCCGCCAGAGCGACCAAAACCCCCGCCAAAGTTGTTTGCACGAATTAGTTAGCTATTTAAAGAATTTCAAAATCCTCATTTCACAACATACCTCTAACTAATGACGCTCAAAAAATACCCTTAGCGCTAAGATCAATTCCAGGAGTTCTACTCACCCGAATTCAATTCCATAAAGTCGTACGGGTTCTTTAACGAGTTATCTAACTACTCATGTATTCAAAAGCATAATTAACTCACCCGGTTGTTACCAGATTTCCCTACACCTTAATGACTCCGATTTCGTCCAAATTTGGACTAGGTTGAAAAAATCCAATTACTACGAAAAAGTTTTCTGACCTCAATTATTTCTCCATTGGCTTTTCCATAACGACGGAATCAGGTCGTTACATTAGCACACATCAATATCACTATATACTAATTATACATATTGTTGACACCCAATTTTGGCCCTCCCCGATAATAATTAATTTTCGAGCTTCTTTAATTTCAAATGATTTGAAATAACTAATTTTATGAAAAATTCAAGATAGGTTTCAAGTTATTTAAAAGAAATTTTACTCACTTTTTATAATATTTTAAGTAATGAATATGTTTTAGAATCATTACATACGTTACTAATATATTCTACAAAGATTTGAAAAAAGGACTTTACTTTTTTTAGTTAAATGCTTTATTATTTTGGCTTAGTTTAAATTATGGATATGTTGTTGAATTAATTACTTTTATAAAGTTGATTATTTTATTTTGTTTAAAAAATAAGAAGCTCATAATTAATTTATATTAATTCGCCTTATTTAGTTTTTAGCCGAATCACCTAATTAACTCAATTTGGCTAAGTTATTAACTTAATTGGCTAAAATTGCAATTCATTCGGTTATTTCGCTATTACAATTTTAGTCATTCTTTTATCTCCATTCAATTCTTAAGACCAATTTTGGGCCTTATTATTTGCATTTTTCAGCAGCCCATTTCCAGCCACTAAAACCCATACAATACTTATAGCAATACAACAAACAGTTCCAAAGACCCCTGTACAGTGTCTTCTTCCCAGAAACGCAAACCCAACAGATTCCCAATCCAAATCACGAGCAAATCGAGCCCAAAAATTCGGTCCAACAGCAGTAACAAGAGAGGACAGCGACTTCGCTGTTTTCTTCCTCCAACATCCTTTTCAATTATTAATGTCGCAGCAGCACAGCAGGCACAGCAGGCACGCAATTTTCACCACTTTCCTCTTCCGAAAATGGTCCAAATTTCAGAAAAGGTTGTTTAGCTTGAATGGTGAAAGGTTTTGGGAAGTTTGAATTTCGAATTTGGGGCCCTCGTTTCTGCCCGTTTTTTGTCCTTTTCCCCCCATTTCCGAACCCTATTCTTCCTTCTATATAGGTTGTTTTGTTGTTCACCAAAGGGGGGGAAGGGGAGGAGTCGAAAAATTTTGTGTCAAGGAAATATTGAGAAAAGTTTAGAAGAAAAACAGAGAAAAAAGGCTGGACGAAAATGGGGAAAGATTGAAAGAAAAAGTTGAAAAAGTTTTGGGAAAAATAGTCAAAAGATATATAGAAAGGGAATAGAAATATAGTTTACACCATAGTTTATTTCGAGTATAGCAAATAGGCACGAAGGAGTTTCTAGCTTGTTCATCTTTCGCCGGAGTTAGTTCCGTCATTGGTAGAAGTCGTTGCTCCTCCGCTCGTTGGTTCTAGTCGCTGCCCGCCTAAAGGTATACGACCCTTGACTCCTTTATTCATTTAATTTCCTATAGATGTTGGACTTGAGTTATTAATAGTGTGGGCCTTGAGATGCTCTTACGTGATGTATTTGGATCTAAGTGATAGGTTTAATTTTCATCTTATTTTTCTGAAGTAAATAGTGTGTGTTTTGATTTCAAGATAGCTCTACTGCTCGTTTGGCCTATCTTTATGTTTATGTCCATCTCGAGTTTGTGGTTGTTTTACTTGTATTAATGTTTACTCGCTTATATCGTCGTGATATTTCCTCTCCCTTTGTTATGATGATTTTGTGTTTCTCTTTTGAGTTTGACCATGTCAAAAAGGTTGCTCCATGTTCTTATGCTCGTTTTCCATGTTTATATTGACCAGCTCTCATCAATACCTATAGATATATATTTTCTCCATTTTTGTTATGGTCATATTGTGGCATGAAAGTTTTCCTTTCAACTTAGAGCCTTTTGCCCTGTTTCCCTACATTTTCCAGCCAGTGAGTTTTGTTCATTGTTTGGATTCAAAGTGTATTTTATTCCGTCTGTTCATTCTTGATTTCAAGTGAATTTCCTCTTTTACCGCTTCATGATCTCGGTGAGCTTCATCTCTACCTTTAATAAGCTTCGATAGGTTTGGAGTATATAAGATTATAAATGTGCGATCGCCTATTTGGTTCATATTTTACGTCATTTTCAGCATGACTCCATAAGTGGTTGAGTATAACATTGTTATTCTTTGTTTACTGAAATTATCACTGGTCCCTTTATTATTATTATTTTTTTTTTCTTTTTTGTTCAAGTTTGATTTTTTTAATATTGTTAGTTCTGAGTCTTTTCTTTAGGAAATAATAAAATGTTATGGTTTTAAGGTCATTTTTTCTTCAAATACCTCGTTTTTTTTATTGTGATATAGGCTTGTCATAAATGTTGCGCCTCAATTTGGATTAGTAGCTCGTATTGTCATGGAAGACATTGCTTTGATTTGAACTAGATGGTTACTTGCAATAGAATATTTTCCTTCTTTTAAATATCTTCCCTTCTTTTAATTGGTTGAATATTAATTAGATTGGCCCTCTGGTGGCTTAGTTGTCCATAGTTCCCTGGAAAACTTGTCTTTGATCAATTAGTTCTTAATCTGGGAATATGAATAGGCGCTAAACACGGCCTTAGCAACTAAGTATGCTGCTTCCCTTCTTGATTTTTGCTCAAGTATCAAAAAATCATTTTGCTAGTTTTGAATTCAATTGGTATTAGTTTATGGTAGTTTGTCCTAAACATGTTTATTTATTTATTTCCTTCTCCGTTTACCTAGATAAATGTGTATATATATATATATATATATATTCTAATTCCGTTTCCCTATTTTATTTGGGTACAACCTGTCGGTTGAGTCTCTTGGACTCTTACTTCTCCTAGTTGCATTTCGAGTTGGGCCATGAAGGCCCAAAATCCTTTCTTTTCAAGTCCGTCTTTCTCAAATCGATATGTCAGACACCGGCGAACAGGTCATTTTGGAAGTTGAACATGTCCTCGAAAGTCAACGCATTGGGACCATGGCTGATACATAATGATATACAGCAATATACACCAAATGTATATGTTGTATATATGGCAGAACATGCCCAAAAGCCCATCTCTTTATCTTAATTTGTATTTTGTTATTATTGGGCCTAAGCCTATTTAGTCATTAGGTCTATTATTTTGTTAGAATTTAGGACAGGTGAAAAATTGGGCCCAAGGCCCAAAGAAAAATATTTCTTTTAAGTTAATATAGGACAGGTGCAGGTGACTCAAATGGGCCGAAGGCCCAAAAATGAAAATGGACTGTAACGACCCTAAAAACGAACTAGTGAAACTAGAGCCTCACATGTGAGTTTGGAGTTGAGAACTTGATGACATGATGAGAAATGACCGTGACGTTCAGAAACTAGTCATTTGAACTAGTGAGTTGTAAGGGTCAACTTTAAATGGTCATATCTCTTAGCTCAAAATGAATTAGGTGGGCCATTACCTATCCTATGAAAGGTCTTTGAGTCCTCTTTCTAACGCCACCAAGTTTGCCCAATTCCAACCTCGGAGTAAAAAGTTATGCCCGAAATACTGAAGCACTGTCAGGCTGCAAAAAAAGGACGAGCTTAGACGGGTTTAGTGAAAAATTTTAAGTTAAGACTTTATGGGTCCTTAGTCCTTTTCCAAAATTGACCCTATGCTATTCTATTCCTTTCCTAGCAATTATAAAACCCTTTTAGACAA
>JAJOOD010016445.1:0-24168 GCA_029582525.1 Solanum tacnaense | reverse complement strand
GGACACCCATTTGCTGCATGAAGACCAGCCTACGCCTTACCCCACTCACTCTCTCGAGCTGAGTGTTAGGATATGGGACTAGGGCTCACCCTCTCGGGCTGAACCTCATGTCGACCCACTCTTTAGGCCATCAGTCTAGTGGTCTTAGTTTCGCGACATCTCTCTCAATCAAGCCGAAAACACATGGGTGGTTTTGTATTTGCAACTACAAACCCACTAAATTAGACCACAACCACTATAGACCACAACCACTAGGTGAAATCACCATTAAAATGCATCTAACCTATCAGCAAGCAAGACCCAACAAGAATATCAACCTATATTTGCTAAATCACACCCCAAGAATGGGGGTTTTTAGCCACACATCAAGAAATAAGAAATTATACCTAAAATGATAGAGAAATCAAATGGGTATAAGAAATTAAACCTTGATTTAAGCAAAGGAAAAAGAATAGAGAAGACCCAATTCCAATTTGGGGAAGATGAACTCCTTTCTTCAAGTTTCCCACAAAACCCTCTCCAAACTTGAGAGAAAATATGAAAGCTAAAGTGAAAAATTACAATAATGTTCCGATCCCCTTTAAAACTAATAGAGAGCTAGTATTTATAGTTTCAGGAAATAGTGTTACGGTGGATCGTTCAGCGAGGTAAGTAGGAATCGCCGATCGACTCGGTGATTCACCCATCATCTAGTTCATCGCCTTCTGTGCTTGTCTACAACATCTCTGCGTCCTGGACCATTGGGCGATATTGTACTGCTTCGTGGAACTGTTCGGTGACGTGCCGACTGCTCTTTTTTACCGCCGATTTGATCCTCTTCCTTAAGGGCTCCGCGTACTAGAACAAAGGGTGAAGTACGTCCCTTCGGCGATTTGCCAAGTGTGCTTGGCGATGCTCAGGCTTCAGTTTCTTCATTCTTTTAAGCCTTTTTGTTCCTTGTTGCGCCTGAGTGTCCATGCTTCCACTAAAACTTCAAATACCTGAAACTTAAGAGTTATTATCATATATTGGGATAAAATAAGCATTTGAGGGCACTAATTCTACTGAAATATGGCCCTAAATGAGTCCAATTTGTGGACTCATCAGCAATCGAGGAGATGACGGCTTTAAAGGCCGCTATAGCTGTGTTGCAGAGCGGGGTGGATCAGCTGAAGTCCACCGACATGTCTATAATTTTCTGGACGGTGGAGATCCCAGATGTACCACATATGCCTCTGGCTACCATCGGAGATGAGGTTAGAGTTGAGGAAGCAGTTGATCCTGAGTCTGAGGCGGAGACTGATTAGGAGATGCTCAAGGTGGCTGAGGAGGCTTCGTATGAGGGCCTTACTGAGACTGAGGAGGCCATGGTAGATACAGTTGTGCAGGCTTCATTGGCGGATACACCCTTGGTAGCTCCTAGTGGGTCTGGGAGGTGACTCTGGGCACTGATGCACAAGTCCAGATTGATGCATCGGGCACTGATGCCTAGCCAGATCTAGTGACTGAGTAGACATTGATGCACTCATTTCTTAATCTATCTTAAAGAGTTTTTCAACCACAATTTTTTATTTATTTATAGAATGTGTATTTCAACAAAAAATTGATTTCACCCTTTTGATTTTTGAAGTAATTTTTTGACTATATTACCCCCAGTTTATAATCCTATCAATATGGGTATCTCTGGGCTCCTTTTGATGTATTTTATCCATTCTTGATAGTTGTGGATCGTTTCGGTAACGGTGTGATAGAGGATATGATTCGGTAGAGTTGTTTGGGTTTAAGTTTTAGCCCTTGAGGTAGGTTTGGTTATCCCTTTTTTAGACTGAGATGAGTAATTAATTTGTTCTTAGGAAGTCAACTATGATTTGAGTGTTAGTGTGAATTGTAGTGGTTGGTATGTTTTGACCTTCTTGTTTAGGTCGTGTGATTCTTAGCATGTGTGGAGGATTTTGTGGTACTCTGATTGTTGATGAAAACCTGTGATATTTGTATAATTTCCCGAGAAAGGGGTTGTAGTTCTATCTTTATATTTTTCATTGAGATGCGTGAGTTAGGGGCTTGAGGTATATCTGACCATCTTAAAATGAAAAAATGCTTTTTCTAAGTGGTAAAGACTAATTTCAAATGGATTCTTCTACTATCCTTATCATTTGAGAACATGTTTCATGACTTGTTGAGTTTGAGAAATTTATGCTATACAAAACCCTCGATGAACTCATTATGCCTTTGTGTTGTATGAGTTGTGATGCATTCATCCTCATTCACCATAGTATTGTTCATGGGAATATGAGAAAGTGGAAAAATGTTACTTTTGAGAAAGAAAATGTGACACCTTACTTATATCCTTGACCATGAGCTTGGTGGCACGTTGATGAGATATTGAGATTATGATATTGGTATATAGATTGCAAGTCCCCCATGGGTCCATGTCTGGAAGCAAAAGCTCGACAATGTGCATACGACAGGTTGCGATGACCTTAATACCACAACATCATTTTATTATTTCATCATTCATTACATTACGTTGGCTAGCCTTGCTTTGTTGTGTGACTTTTTTTTTGTATCCTTGTATGTTTACTTAATTTGCGCCATAACTATATAAATTGGCAGCATTGATGCTAGAATGGGATTTTTCAGTGTCCAGGTGGCAGCATTTCATAGTTGTTTTTTAAGTCTGATTAGTTGCTTTTACTCAGTAGCTCTAACCTACTGATTACATGTGGATTGTACTCACCTCTACTTCTTGAGACAGATGAATTGATTATGCAATGTTTGAACTTCAAAGTTGTGGTGAGATCCTTGTTCAGTTCATCATTGAAGCTTCACTGTTCATTTATGTCTTTATATATGTTTCAAAGACAAGTGTTGGAATTTAAATTTAGATATTGTATTTAAATTCTCTTTAATTCTTATGATACCAGGTTTTAAGAATTCTTTGTTGTATCTTAGTTTTTCTTATTTTATGGTCTGACTTTATTCTAGAAGTCTCATAAGTGTATTTACCTTCTTTTCTAGAACATTTGAGATAATTGTTGAGTTAGATTCTTTGGCTTACATATTGGGTTAGTTTTGGGGTGTGTGTCATCATGACTTCGATTTTTGGATCGTGACACTTACATTCCGGAAGATTATTCCAACAATACATAGTTAATGTGTCACGCCCCGACGCTACCCCCAGGATGCGGACACGGGACCTAGGATCACGAGTGACCCCAAGCTAACCCTGCTGGCATATCATAAGCAAACTGAACATATCTATAAATATGAACTGATACGGAAGCTAAATCACGAGATAAACTGAAATGATGAGGAATACCCATATACTATCTGAATATATGAAAACTGAGAGTTTAACAACAATTATAAAGTCAAACTCAACTACTAAAGTTGAAACTAACTATGTCTGAAATAAACTCTAACTGACTAGAAGTGCTAAGACATGCCCCAGCTAAATCTAGCAAAAACTACAACTAACGACTAAAATAGAAAAGATAACCATGTCAATCATCCTCGAAGAATGAGGACTGACCACTCATGCTACTGAACTGGAGATCAAGAACCGATTTATGCGTGATCTAGAAGCTGAGGACCTGAACCTACATCACAAGAAGATGTAGCGCAGAGTATGCGTCAGTACTTGAAAGGTATCGAACATGCATGATAAAGTAAAGCTGAACAATAAACATAACTGAACAAATCATATATCTAAGCAATGATAAGAGATAAGCATGAAACTAAAATGAGAATACTGAACATGAACTAACTGAATGCAATGACCAAGTTTATAACATGCTGAACTGAAATCTGACTGTAACTGATAACATGGTCAATGCAATAGAATCTGACTGGACTGTGGGAGCTACTAATAACCGACATAAAACCACATAAGCTAAATAGGGAGTCCGATGTATACGCCCCATCAAGAGGACCCAATATACCCTGCTAGAGGTATAGATGCATGACTGGCGTGATCAATAAGTATAATGCCCACAGAGGGGACTTACCTACGAGGCACATAGTTTTGGGACTATGAGGATGACTGACCTAGTCCACTCGGTATTAAGCTACTCCCAATTGATTATGTAATTAACAATTATGACTGAATTTCTGTAATACTAGATAGCTCAAAATACTGACATGCAAATTGAGAATGCAACATTAATATACTGATAATGAAACATTCCAAAACTGAGGCATTTATATGTATCTGAAATAACTAACCTAGCATGTATAATTCATGCACTAAAAGAACTACATAGCTAGGGTTATGAATTTATGAAAGAATCTACAAAAACCGATACTAAATTCATGACAATCTGATTTGGATCATTCTAAAAGCTAAAACTCAACAATTTCTAACATTCAAGAAACCCTAGGTCTAGGTAATATTAAGGGAATCAAGATTCTGACTGAAATCTAGGGACCTAATGGGTGAAAGGAACCCACTAGTGAAATTCCACTTACCTGATGACGAATTCCACAGAGAAATCTTTCAACTTTGGGGTTAAAACTGAAGAAACCTTGTTGTGTTCTTGGAAGGGTTTGGGTCACCTCTTTTCTCCTCTTTTGTTCTAAGTTTGATGAATTTTTAGTGAATGAATCGCTTAGGGAAAGATATGACTAAGTTACTAGGCTTAAACTGACCAAAACTACGTAGTTTAGAGATCAAATGACATAGTTTAAGTGCCCAACGCATAGGAAAAAGACCTAAATGACCCTAACTTAAAAGCTATTGAAGGCCACCCACGAAGGGACCTACGGTCCATGGGTTGACCTACCACATAGGTAGGGGTAGTCGGTCAAGTCTTCTGGATAGTTCTTCACTAAAACAAGCATAACTTTTTACTCAGAGATGGAATTTTAGCAAAATCGGTGGCATTGGAAAGAAGATTCAATTATATTTCATTTCATAGGTCATGGGCCACCTAATTCCTTTTGTGGTTAGAGTTATGACCATTTGAAGTTGACCCATCATTAATTTCCCTCTAACTGGCTACTGACCCTCACCTACAGTTAGACCTACGGTCCGTAGGTCCAACTACAAATTGCACTGGTCGGCCGTCTGTGGGATCAGAGACTACAAAGATTTGGGCCTTAACGACGGAACCGCACCTTCGATCCATGGTCCTACCTACGGTCCGTGGGTAGTTCCGTTGGTACTGGCACCAGTTTTTTTTTCTTTTTGAAAACTAAGATTTTCTTCATTTTGAGACCCAAGGTTTTACAGTATCTCCCCCTTGGGAACTTTTTTCCTCGAATCAAGTCTAAACAAGCCTAGTATGGACGGAAGGAGTTGCAATCCCTGCCACTAAGTACTAGAAACTGATTTCTAACTGAACCGAGTTCCAAGAACATTCAAATATGCTGAAATGCAAGAACAACTGAAGGAACATGATACTAAGACTGAATTTACGCAAAAGTAAACTGAGAGACTGGAGAGGAAACTATTATCTCAAGCTAAAACAAAATCCGAAGGAAAGATATGAGGGTACTTGGCCATCATGGCTACTTATGCTTCCCAAGTAGCTCCCTCTACGGACTAACTCCTCCAAGTTTGTCAAATCTCATTACCCCCTTTATAGGTGATACTTTCATGAAAACCCAATCATCTATCTCAAACTCTAAGTTCTTTCTCTCTACATCTGCATAGGATTTCTGTCTCAGGTCTATTTCTGATGTGCTGAACTTTTTCCCATAGTTTCATAAACCGAATCTGGTGCAATCAAGGCTACTTCACCTACTCGTCCACCTTAGGAATACATAAGTGACCATATCCCCCTTGGGAGAAAACCTCTACTTTCTGCAGATGAACTGAACCTTTCAACTGGAATAATATAGGATCACTATCCTATTTTTCCTTAACATCTGCTACCAATAAAGCTTTTGATCTATTCTGGACTATCACACCACCATCTGATGTGTCCGTAAGACTAATTCCTAAGCGAGCAAGCCGATGAACATCTTTTGCTAATTTCTTCCCTTTTTCCTCAACATGTGCTACACCATCCTCTAGAGGTCATCTTTTTTGTCTTAAGGTAAGAGATAATTCGACCTATAGGCACTGATCTACTATCCTTCAATTCTAAGACTGGCTCGTTGGAAACTGAAACCGAACGATCTTAGTTCTACAATCGACTGTGGCATAACAGGAATGTAACCAATCCATGCCTAGAATGATATCGAAATCTACCATTTCTAACTCTACAAGATCTGCTAAGGTGAATTTCTAAGAGACCGTGACAGGGCAATTTCTGTATGCCTGTTTAGCTATAATTGGGTCACCAAATGGAGTAGAGACTGAGAAGGGTTCTGAAAGAGTTTCTGGATTGACACGTAAGATTACTGCTATAAGGAGAGTTACAAAGGTAAAATTATCCCCTGGATATTACAATGCATAAACATCTAAGAAAAGACTTTAAACGTACCAGTGACCATATTAGGAGAATCTTCATGATCCTGGCGAGCTTGGAGAGCATAGAACCTGCCTTGGTGCTGACCACCACCTGTACCAGATAAAGCACCTTGCTGAGTTGGGAGACCTGCTGGTGATGTTGGGACTGTAAACTGAGTCCTACTATTGTTACCTCCTTGCCCCTGCCTGGCAGTAGGGCAATCTTTCACCCTATGACCAGTCTGACCACATCCAAAGCATCATTCCTTGCCTGCAAGACAATCACATGGATGGTTCTTACCACAATTTGGACAAGGGTAGGTTCTATTTACTGAAACACTTCCCTGAGACTTAGAGCTTGGCACACTACTATTCTAATCCTATCAAAACTGTGAGTAATTTCCATCACTCGATTTCTGCTGAGAGTACTCATAGTTCCCCGTTCTAGCTTTCTTGTTGACCTTAGCTATTTCCCTAAGCTTATCTCCCTCAGCCTACTGAGTACGCGTCATGATCCTAGAGATATTCATATCCTCTAACAACATAGCACTTCTGCACTCTGTCTTCACTAAGTCGGATACCCCAAATAGAAACTTACTCATTTGCGCCCTTGAATCGGCAACCATATGTGGAGCATACCTAGAGAGTTGGGTGAACTTAAGTTCATACACTTGGACTGACATGGTCTAGTCTCAAATTCATGAACTCTTGTGCCGTAGCTTTTCTCAACTCCCTTGGGAAGAACCTGTCAAGAAAAGCTCCTATAAAACACTCCCAAGTCACATGAGCTGCATCCGTACCCCTGTATTCTTTCCACTAAGTAAACCAAATGTGAACCAAATCTTTAAGCTGGTAGGATGCAAACTCTACCCTATCATTTCTAGTCACTTCCATCACTCCAAAGATTTTCTTAACCTCATCAATGAAGTTTTGGGGATCCTCACCAACCTGCGACCCTAGAAACACAGGTGGATTCATCCTAACAAAATTCTGAACTCTAGCTGTAGCTGACCCAACATTAGTGTTAGTAGGAACTGGGGCCTGCTGATTGTTCTGGTTAGTCACACTCTGAGCCAAAAGCTAAATAGCGTTCCAAAACTCTGCATTAAAAACTTCCTGATCTGGACCTGAGGAGCTGCGTTAGTGTTGTGAGCATTAACATTCCTTCTGTAAGCTCGACGAGGAGGCATGATCTTAAAGTGCATACGTCGAGTTATAAATGAGAAGTTTGATCATACCTTACACATGATAAGAGTAGCAAAGAAAGTCAAGTTTTCCTAAAACACTTCGTAGCCTCCCTCTCATTAGATGTGGTGCACTTCACACCCATGCAAAAGACTTTACTAAGTGCAGCTTTTCAGACATCCTAGGACATTTAAACCTAGTGCTCTGATACCAAATTTTTCACTCCCTGAAGATATCCCCACGACGCGGACACGGGACCTAGGATCATGAGTGACCCCAAGATAACCCTGCTGGCATATCATAAGCAAACTATCTATAAAAATGAACTGATGCGGAAGGTAAATGATGAGATAAACTGAAATGATGGGGAATAATGATGTTTGCGTAATCAAGACACAACTTCTGATGCAAGTGTCTACGATCGTACAATAGTTTAGTAACTTAACCAAAGGTTGGAATCGTTCCCAAGAGAGTGGTTTTGAGAATTACTAGAAAAATAAAATTTAGTTCTAACTAGTCGTAGCTAAAGACATTAATGATTAAAAATATTGTAAATTAAAGAGGGGGAAACATGAGTGACAAATAAAAATGGGGGATTTTGTCACTAGTAGGTAAAAACAACAAAATAAACAAGGATTTCTAAGTAATGAGAGGGGATCCTTGGGATGTGACGGGAATACGGGTTAAGCTAGATTATTGGGTACATGCTTTTGATAGAAGATTCATAGAATAATAGTGACTAGGCTAGATTTTAAGGGGGATAAGCTCTCTCTCGAACAACTTACCCCGTTTCAAATGCGTTCCTCTCGGACACTCATTTGCCGCATAGAGACTAGCCTACGCCTTAACCCACTCACTCTCTTGAGCTGAGTGTGTGGACATGGGAGTAGGGTTCACTCTCTCCAGCTGAACCTCATGTCAATACACTCACACCGGCCATCAATTTAGTGGTTTTAGTTTTACGACCTCTCTCTCAAGCATGCCAAAAACACATAAATAAACTTGTATTTGCAACTACAAATTTATTAAATTAATCCACAACCACTAAACGAATCACATTTAAACTACAAATAGATTATCAGCAAGCAAGACCCAATAATTATCTTAACCTATATTCGCTAAATCACACCCCAAGAATTGGGATTTTTAGCCACACATCAAGAGATAGAAATTTATACCTAAATGACATTGCATTCAAATAGGTATGAAGATTTAAGTCTTATTACAGGCCAAGAATGAAGAATCGAAGAAACCCAAGTCCAAATCCTTGGAGGTGAAACCCTTTTCTTCTTCAAGTCTTCAAAACCCTCTCAAACTTAGAGCAAAAATATCAAAAAGTACTATTCTATATGAAAATTATAATAATTGTTCCACACCTAAAACTACAACTCTAACTAGTATTTATAGTTTTCACAGATTTGTGCTGCAGTGGATCATTAGGCATTGTTAGTCGGAATCACCGATCAACTCGGTGATTCGCCCTTTGGTGTAGTTCATCGCCGTCTTGCACCATCCCTCAACATCGTCATGCTCTGGGTCATTGGGCAACATGATATTGCTTCGTGGAACTTCTTGGCGATGCACCGACTGCTCCCTTTTTTCGCCGACTTGATCCTTTCCTTCAGGGCTCATCACTCTGGAACAAAAGGTGAAGTAAGACCCTTTTATGACTCGCCAAGTGGACTCAGCGATCCTCAGGCCTTCATTTCTTTGTTCTTTTCAGCCTTTTCGTTCCTTTTTGCGACGTAGTGTCCATGATTTCCTTAAATCTTCAAATACCTGAAACATAAGGGTTTTCATCAGATATTGAGATAAAATATGCATTTAAGGACACAATTTTTATTAAAATATAGCCCTAAATGAGTCCAATTTGTGGACTCATCAAAACCCCCAGCATAAACTTTTGCTTGTCCTCAAGCAAACTCAAGTTCAGCCGTTCAAAATGGGTGTCTCGAACAGTGCTACACAAGACTCAATCATGAATGCACACAACAAGACTCAATTTACTTACGCAAAGATCAAATGTGCACTCAAAGATTCAAGTTGTGACTCACCAATATCAACGAATCTCATGCTCACAATACTTGCGTCAAATGCAAGTTCAAGCTCAACTATAGTGTTCAAATTCCCTCACACAAAGAATGATTCCATATTCACACAATGGTTTCACAATTTATAGCTTTGGAATCAGATGCAACGCTCACACTCACAAAGAAGAACATAATGCACAATTTCACCCATAGGTTTTCCCGTATTTTCCAATCAACATTTGTTTCAGCTCACTCAAGATCAAAAAGGTCTTTTCAAGGCTTATAATGGGGCTGAGTGCAAAGGTATGGTCATTTAGGCTCAGTGACTTTCATCCTCATGAGATGTGGTGCTCACAACACTTACTTTCCTTTCTCCTTCACCATCTTCATTAGTGCTTATAAGTCATCCCATTATTTACTTTCCAAGAATTATTTGGAAACCCCCTTTCATTTTTCAACTTTATTTCACAACTTTTCTTTTTTATTCTATTTCTTTTTCTTTTCTGTTTTTTTTTTCATATATGGAGGGGTTCCATTTTCCTCAAAACCATGGGTAGGAGGGACTTCCTTATACTTCTTGATTTGCCTTCTCTTTTTACCACACCCCCAACTTAGGCTTTTGGCCTAAGTTGGCTATTCAAACTAACCACAACTTCATGATGATTATGGGTGATGGATTAAGAAAAGTCTAGTTTTCATAAAGTTTCTTCCAAAGAAAGGTAAGGCTCAAGCATTGTTCAAGAGAGAATCACGCAGTCACAAGGTATGTCACAAAAGAGGTCTATGTCAAATTGGTTTATACTCGTAGAAGTTTCCTAAGATCATATCAAGAGATAGCATGACTTAGTTGACCGGACCAATGGGGAAAATTCTAGGATCTATCATGCATAGTTCACAAGTAAGCTCATCACACTAGGCATTGACACTATAAATCAAACAAGACTTCACACTTTCGCTAGTGTGCAATGATCATCACAGGGGACTCAATTCGATACTAGGCTAGTGATAACGAAATGCAAAGAATTCACATATTGTCTATGCAACTTCATTTGGCCTCATCCTAGCCGCACATTCATGTTCGTTCGATTGAGAGCACTATTCAAGTCATCGGTATTGATTGGAACCGAGACTCAATATTTTGCAAAAGAACAACCACATTCAATACATGAGAGGTGGCAAAAATGTGTGAAAAATTCAAAAATTTTCGGAAGGGTCAAAATCATTTTGCAATTTAAAATAAAAAGAGTCGTAAGCTCAAACATCCACAGAAAGGCAGTGATAATATCAGTTAAAACAGAATAGCCCAAATGTATACATAAAAGCACGAGTCACAATAGCGCACAAAAGGTGAGCCTCACCCCACCACAATTAAAAATCATTTGTCCTCAGATGAACATGACAAAATATCCAAAATGACAATTAAAGAAAGACAGAGAGGGAGGTAAAGAGGAGATCCTTTCTAAGCAGTTGCTCCATGTGTCTAGGAGTCAGTACCCGATGCCTTACCCTGAGCTTAGGCCTTAGTGCCTGAGGTCACCTCAAAGGGGACAGCAGTGCTAGCTTCACCAAGGTCTGGTGATTGTTAGTCTGCCAGAAAGACATGCACAATTATTTTGTGTTGCGAAGGAGAGGATTGAAATGCTAAGAGGCAATGTAATCCAAGTCCGAGCACAATTCAACAACTAAAATGCTTTAAAAACGCAAGAAATATAAAACCACAGTGCGGGTGTGAGTTTGGACAGATAAAAAGTGAAGGAAAGTGAACGAAGTTGAAACTTGTTAAACCTTTGGCTTGCAAAAATCATCCAGTTTTTGCCCACTTGGCTACATTAGTCGAGCTCACCTACTCACTCCGCGGAACGCCGACTGTTTAGCTTCTTTTGCCAAAATTTACAGGACCACTGGCTTACGGAGGGTCCAAACGGCGATTTCCATCGTGATCACCGACATAATCGGCGATTCGCCAATCATTTCCAAAGCACATCGAGTTTTATAGACTCCAATGTTGACGATGTCTTGAGTCAAATGGCGGACAACTTTAGAGTCGCCGAAACCTTCGGCGACTCACCGGCTGGATCTATTGCTTGCCATCATTCACTTTGTCGAACACTTCTCATACTTTAACCTGTACAAACAACACACCATTATTTTACCAAGAAATAACAAGCAATTAAAGGGGTTTTGGGTTGCCTCCCAAACAACGCCTTAGTTAATGTCACGGCACGACAGAACAGCACATTCAGGCGTCTTCCAAATACACCACTTCAACCAAAGAAATCTCTTGACAATCCCCAAAATATAATTTCAGACGTTGATCCTTCACTTTAAATGGAGGTCATTCCTGATCTTCAACTTCTATTGCACCATTGGTGAACACTCGCGTTACTCTAAAGGGTCCAGACCATTTAGATTTGAGCTTTCTGGGAAAGAGTCTAAGTCGAGAGTTGTATAGCAAAACCCAATCTCCCACCTTGAAGTCCCGCTTGAGTATCCGAGCATCATGCCATTTATTCATCTTATCTTTGTAGATGGCTGAACTTTCATACGATCTGAGTCTAAATTCATCCAGTTCGTTCAGCTACTCTACTCTCTCCCTTGAAGTTTTTGACCAGTCAAAATTTAAAGCTTTCAACGCCTACAATGCTTTGTGTTCTAACTCGACGGGCAATTGACAAGCCTTACCATAAACCAACTGATATGGAGACATACCGATAGGTATTTTGTAAGCAGTCTGATATGCCCATAGTGTATTATCGAGTTTCCTAGTCCAGTCAATTTTGTTGGCATTTACTGTCTTTGCCAAGATGTTTTTTTTCGATTTGACACTTCGACTGGCCATTTGTTTGGGGATGATATGGGGTTGGCACTTTGTTTTTCACCCCATATTTGCTCAGTGCTATTGAAAACCACCTATTGCAAAAGTGGGACCCCCATCGCTAATGATTGCCCTCGAAGTGCCAAATCTTGCGAAGATGTAGCGTTTCAGAAATAGGATAACACTTTTTCCTTTGTTGTTTGGAAGTGCGGTGGGTTCCACCCATTTGGAAACATAATCTACAGCCACCAAGATATATTTATTTCCAAATAAGCTCACAAATGGGCCCATGAAATCGATCCCCCTTACATCGAATAGCTCGACCTCTAAAATAGGAGTGAGAGGTAATTCATGACTTCTAGACACTCCGCCTTGCTGCTGACATTGACAGCATTTCTTCGCGAACTCATGTGGATCCTTGTAGAGGGACAACCAGTAATATCTACTCTGGAGAACTCTAGCGGCAGTGCAAATACCACCATGGTGACCTCCCACTGGAGATGTATGACAAGCATGGAGAATTTCCACCGCTTCTTCTTTCGGAACACACCTTCTAATGACATGGTCAGCACACTCTCGAAACAAGTATGGTTCATCCCAAACATACTTTTTAACATCGAACTTGAACCTCTTTAGTTGGTAAAAGGTCAACTCAACCGGCATCAGCCCACACACAATGTAATTTGCAAAATCTGCATACCATGGCGCATGTTTGAGAGATATTGCAAACACCCATTCATCGAGGAAGGAGTCGTCTATGTCGACCTCATGCTCATCATTTGCCCTTACTTCCCACCTTGATAAGTGATCAGCCACTTGGTTTTCACATCCTTTTCAATCATTTACCTCAAAATCAAATTCCTGTAATAGTAGCACCCACCTTATCAATCTTGGTTTTGCATCTTTCTTTGCCATCAAGTAACGGAGTACAACATGATCAGTATGTACGATTACTTTGGTGCCTAGCAAGTATGCCCGGAACTTTTCAAATGCATAGACTGCCACAAGCAACTCTTGTTCAGTGATCGTATAATTTTGCTGGGCAGTATTTAAAGTCTTTCTTGCGTAATAAATTGGGTGAAATAGTTTGTTGCGCTTTTGCCCCAACACGACCCCCAATGCCATACTGCTAGCATCACACATTAATTCAAAAGATTCGGACCAGTTAGGGCTGATGATGATCGGGGTGGATACTAGTTTCTCTTTCAAACACAGAAATGTAGCCATACAAGCATCATTAAAATAGAATTTCACTTCTTTCTCTAACAGTTTGCATAATGGGTGTGCAATCTTTGAGAAGCCTTTAATGAACCTTCTGTAGAACCCTGCATGCCCCAAGAAGCTGCGAACACCCTTCACTGAAATCGGCGGGGGTAATTTCTCAATGACCTTAATTTTTGCCTTGTCAACTTCCAGCCCCATTTGCGATACCTTGTGCCCAAGAACGATACCTTCTTTCACCATAAAGTGACATTTCTCCTAATTCAGAACCAGATTCGTTTCCACGCATCTTTGGAATACCTGCCCTAAGTGTGTCATGCATTCTTTAAACGTATCCCCTACGACTGAGAAGTCATCCATGAATACCTCCATAGAGTCTTCGACCATATCTGCAAAATTAGACAACATGCAACGCTGAAATGTTATTGAGGCATTACATAGCCCGAATGGCATCCTTTTGAATGCAAATGTTCCATAAGGGCAAGTAAAAGTGGTTTTCTCTTGGTCTTCCAGTGCAATAGAGATTTGATCGTATCGGAGTACCCATCCAAAAAACAATACCACCCTTTTTCTAATAATCGGTCAAGCATCTGGTCCATAAAGGGCATTGGAAAATGGTCTTTCTCGGTCCATGAGTTAAGCTTTCGATAGTCCATGCGTACTCTCCACCTAGTCACTGGTTTTGTCGGCACAAGTTCTTCTTTTGCATTTGGGACTTCGGTTATACCTCCTTTTTTTGGTACACATTGCACTGGACTTACCCACTTACTATCTGCCATAGGGTAGATCACTCCCGCATCTAGCCACTTGATGATTTTCTTTCTCACCACCTCTTGCATTGGACAGTTCAATCTCCGTTGATGCTCCATACTAGGTTTACATTCACTGTCGAGCCAAATCTTGTGAGTACAGATGCCAGGAGGAATTCCTACTATATCAGCTATTGTCCATCTAATAGCTTTTATATGCTTCCGCAGTACTTCAATGGGCAATTTCACCTACTTTTCAAGCAAATCGGCTGCGATAATCACTGGTAAAGTATTATTGGCTCCTAAGAAGGCATATTTGAGATGAGAGGGTAGGGCTTTTAACTCCAGATTCGGTGGTTCTTTTGTTGATGGCTTTGCAGAAGGACTTTCTCTATTTTTCAGCTCGATATTCGACTTGATTGGATTCCTTGAATATACTCCTAACCTCGATAAGGCAGCTACCACTTCCTCATAGCCTTGAACTTTAGATTCATCATAATTGGCAAGTACAAACTCAAGGGGTTCATTCTTTGGCGTTAAATGACTCACACTTGCCACTGCCTCATCTATAACATCCTCAGTAGACACCACATGGATATTACTTGGTTGCTTCGTGGATTTACAGATATTGAAGGTCACCTCATCATCATTCACACGAAACTTCTATTTCCTGCTTTCGATATCCACCAATGCTCTCCCGGTAGCTAAGAATGGCCTTCCCAAAATAATGGGGATTTCAACATCGATCTCACAATCTAGAATCACAAAATTAGTCGGAAAGATGAAACGATCCACTTGTACCAATATGTCATAGAGTATCCTCACTGGGTGCTTGATTGATCGATTAGCTATAAGGAGTCTCATTGTGGTTGCCTTTGGTTCACCCAAACCAAGTTGCTTGTATATTACATAGGGCATCAAGTTAATGCTTGCTCCTAAATCGCACAAAGCTTTAGCAAATTGGAGCATGAATGCCTCAGGATCTTTTCTTTTAGTGATTGACTCATTTGTCATAATTGCACTGCAACTATAGGGCACCTCAATTGTTTCATAGTCCAAGTTCATCTCCTTTGTAACCAACTATATAATGAATTTGGTGTATCTCGACATTTCCAACAATGCTTCCACCAGAGGAAGGTTAATTGCTAAGTTCTTGAATACTGACAAAAATTTTCTGAACTTCTCATCTTCATTCTTATTTTTCAAACGTTAGGGAAATGGTGGAGGTATCTTAGGTAAAGGGTGAGTGAATTTTGGAACTTGAACTTGTTGCTCCGCTTCCTCCTGTGGTTTTTGGCAAGGTTTTGTCGAATAGGTAATTCTTGTTCTTCCACATCTTGGCTCTCTTCATGCTTTTGAGTATCCTCATCTTCCATCACATTCCCTATTGCCAACTTGCTGCTACAGGTAACTACAACCAGCTCTCTTTCAATATCTTCCATCGTTGTTTGCAACCATACTTGAAGTCTGAGAAAACTTCACAAAACACTGATACATACACTTGACTGATTTTATATCCCCTCTGCAAAACAGTAACACATCATCAGAATAACTCAATTGTACTATCTTCTAAGAATTTCGTCTAGGATGGTAATGGAAGTTAGGGTCTATATGAAAACTCTTCAGAATTCTGATCAAGTAATCCATTGCTAGTACAAATAAATAGGGGGGCATTGGATC
Organism: Solanum tacnaense; assembly: GCA_029582525.1. Lineage (NCBI taxonomy): Eukaryota > Viridiplantae > Streptophyta > Magnoliopsida > Solanales > Solanaceae > Solanum > Solanum tacnaense. The sequence continues at coordinate 8,115 of JAJOOD010016445.1, read as the reverse complement.
CCCCTGTCTTACCCCTCTCCTTACTTTAAAAGGTGTTGTACTGTGTCTATTAATCGTAGTAGAGTATGTGACTTTTGTAACACATTGCATTATCCACTTGATGACTCTAGTTGGTATTTTGACTTCCTCAAATACCTGCTCCAAAAATGTCCATTCCATAGAATCATAGGCTTTTTTCATGTCAATTTTCTCCATCCACTTTTATAAATCGCCTGACTCCCATATCCTTTCACAATTTCATGACTCGATATCACATTTTCATTCAAAGCCCTTCCTGGTACAAATGCTAATTGATTAGGATTTACACGACTCTCCATGACAAGTTTCAACCTAGCAGTTATCACTTTAGATATAACTTTGTATATTGTTGAGCAACATGAAATTGTCTTGTACTTACTTATTCTAGTTGGGTTGGCCACATTCAATATATGTGTTACAATAGTACAATTAATTGGTTGATACATCCCACTAGTGTCAAAGAAGTTTAGAATTTCTTGTCTAATCTCCTCTCTCACTATTGGTCATGTTCTTTTGAAAAACACACTATTTAATCCATCTTGTCTTGGAGCCTTTAAAACACCAATACTCTTCCGTGTTGTTTCCACTTCCTTCCTTGTTACTAAGGATGCTATCTGAATTTGTTGAGCTCTATCTAGCATTCCTCCCCTTCTCTTTATAGTGGTCTCTGATGAGTCCAAAAATTGGACTCATCCAGGGCTATATTTTAATAGAAATTGTGTCCTCAAATGCTTATTTTATCTCAATATCTGAGGAAAACCCTTAAGTTTCAGGTATTTGAAGTTTAAGGAGAGCATGGACACTACATCGCAAAAAGGAATGAAAAGAACGAAGAAATGAAGAACTGAGGATCGCCGAGTCCACGTGGTGAGTCGCCGAAGGGTCTTACTTCGCCTTTTGTTCCAGTGTGCTGATCCCTGAAGAAAAGGATCAAGTCGGCGGAAAAAGGGAGCAGTCGGCGCATCGCCTAGCAGTTCCGTGAAGCAGTACCATGCCGCCCAATAACACAGAGCACGACGATGCTAAAGACTAGTACAAGACGGCGATGAATTACACCAAAGGGTGAATCGCTGAGTTGTTCGGTGATTCCGACTAATGACGCCGAACGATCCACTGCAACACAAACTGTGATAACTATAAATATTAGTTAGAGTTTTTAGTTTAGGGTGGAACAATTATTATAATTTTCACTTAGAGAATAGTACTTTTAGATATTTTTGCTCTAAGTTTGAGAGGGTTTTTGAAGACTTAAAGAAGAAGAGGGTTTCATCTCCAAGGTTTTGGACTTGGGTCTCTTGGATTCTTCATTCTTGGCCTGTAACAAGACTTAAATCTTCTTACCCATTTGAATGCAAGCTCATTTATGTATAAATTTCTATCTCTTGATGTGTGTCTAAAAACCCCAATTCTTGGGGTGTGATTTAGCAAATATGGGTTAAGATAATTGTTGGGTCTTGCTTGCTGATAGTATATTCGTAGTTTAAATGTGATTTCGTTTAGTGGTTGTGCATGAATTTAATGAATTTTTAGTTGCAAATACAAGTTTATTTATGTGCTTTCGGCTTGCTCGAGAGAGAAGTCGTAAAACTAAGACCACTAGATTGATGGCCAGTGTGAGTGGGTCGACATGAGGTTCAGCTCGAGAGAGTGAACCCTAGTCCCATGTCCACACACTCAGCTCGTGAGAATGAGTGGGTTAAGGCGTAGGCTGGTCTTCATGCAACAAATGTGTGTCCGAGAGGAACGCATTTGAAATGGGGTAAGTTGCTCGAGAGAGGGCTTATCCCCCTTAAAGTCTAGCCTAGTCACAATTATTCTATGAATCTTCTATCAAAAGCATGTACCCAATAATCTAGATTAACCCGTATTCCCGTCACATCCCAAGGATTCCCTATCATTATTTAGAAACAATTGTTTATTTTGTTGTTTTTACTTACTAGTGACAAATATCCCCCCCATTGTTAATTGACACTCTTGTGTCCGCCCTTTAATTTACAATGGTTTTACTCGTTAATGTCTTTAGCGACGACTAGTTAGAACGAAATTTTATTTTTCTAAAACTTCTCAAAACTACTCTCTTGGGATGATCCCAACCCTTGGTTCGGTTACTAAACTATTGTACGATCGTAGACACTTGCATCGCAAGTTGTGTCTTGATTACGCAAACATTAGTCTCCACATTTGGAAAAAAACTAGCAGCCTGTCCAAGTAAACCTTGATAGAAATTTAGTGCCTCTTCCTTACTAACTTCTTGAGAGTGAACAATTATAGTGTAACACCTCAGATTCAAAAAAAGGTAAAATTTCAGCTTTCCAGAAATCTGGTGCCAATTCCGACGAAGCCATCCATGGCTTGTGGAACAACCCACAAACAGAATTTACCTGTTCTCTGGACATTCTTTCTCCGGATTGTGTTTTTTGTCTTGCTTCATTAAGAAGCTCAGCGTCCTTTGAAGATCTAACTTGGAAAAAATCAAGAGCTTCAGCTACACTTCAAAACAAAGATTGTTTCCTCTTATTTTTTGGTTCTTCTTCTTGTCTATCCTCTTTTTTAGCAATTAGAATTGGGAAATTCTTCTTCTAAATTGTTGAAATCATAGGGGCTCCATGGATGAAAGGCCATCATACCTTACTAACAAAGCCCACAAATTCTTGAGGAATGGAGACTTGACCTTGATCCTAGCTTGAACTCTTTCTTTTTCTTTAAGTTCTAGAGATAGAAATATTTGAGAGAAGAAATTTGGGGTTTATTTTGGGTTTTGGAAATAATGACTTGAATGGGTGAGTTTTGGGGTTAAAAACACTTATATTGGGGTCCTAGGCTTGGGTAAAATGACATACTATCAATTCACTTAAATTCGGAAAAGACTTTTAAGACCCTAACTTAAAAATTGAAAATTCTCACGCTGGAGCTCGCGAAAGGCCACTCGGCGACTCCCTAAGTGAGCCTTTAGCTCACTGAAATTTACAGTGAGTCTACTTGGGGGCTAAGTCAACTAGGCAATGGGGGGAGCTGACTTTGGAGACTCGCCGAACGGAACAGCGAGCCCGACTTGGCTCGCCAAAGTTACAGAATGCAGGACATCAGGGATTAAGCGAAAAGACGAGGAGCTCTACTCGGTGGATCGCCAAGTTGACTCGGTGGATCGCCAAGTCGACTATGAAGTGAATATTTTCCCTTTTCTAAATTCGAGGTGTTATATTATCTCCCCCTTGGGAACATTCGTCCTCGAATGGAATTAGATACCTCTTAAAGGAAAAGGCTCAAGACTAGCAACCCATCATGCATTCAACTCATAAAAATGCACACCACCAAGGAGGAAACATCAACTCCAAGATAAACATACTCAATGCATCATAGGGAAGGTAGGAACTACATCTAACAACTCAATATGCATGAAATTTCAACATTTATCATGTTCAAGGAGGAACTATCATCTCCAAGCTAAAATCATGCTCAAAACAATTTCATGGAGCTTATATGCAATCTATACTCAAAGCATACATCCAAGTAGGAATTCTCAACTCCAAGCTAAGGCATGTTCATCTGTCACGACCCAAGAGCACCCCCTAGTCGTAACATGGTGTACTCAACCTGGAAGAGGTCTAATACAAGCCTCTTAGCTCATTCATTACATAAACAATAGAAAATAGTGCAGAATTAAAACTTTATTTAAAACCAACTATTTAAAATCTCATTAAACATCTTTCAAGACATAGCGGAAGACTAAGTCTCACATGGCAATCCTTGGACAAACATACAAGATAGGGTCACGACCCTTTATACAATCGAAAATGCTGAAGTCTATTACAAGAGTCTCAATACAAAACTAGAAACATAGAATCCTTATCCTCAAACATATGAGGACATACCAAGATAAGTCTTGAGAGAACTTCTAATCTCAAGCTTCACTAGAGAATTGCTATCACTTGTCGGAACCTACACTAGGTAGAAAAGAAAGAATGGGGTTAGCACAATTAAGCACTACGTATGATGACCATGCAAAAACATGCTAAAAAGGACATTTGAGTTCAATCATATGTATATGCCATTTTTGATAAAATCTTCATAACATGATATTAAGGCATAATAATCATCACATTCAATATATAAAGTCTCATACATCACATTTAGGCAAGAACCACATATAACCCATAAGTACATACATCAATAAGCCATTCAACCTCTTAGGACCTCTATCCAAAGTTACCCTAAGACACACCTAAGTAAGACATGAAGTGGCCGCCCATACAACCTCTTTATACCACACCTAGGTATTCCTCAAGGCTACAATAGACAAGAACCTTTCCATTTAAACACAACATGCTAAGTAATCATTTCATCAATATAAGCTACTCATTCATCATTTCATTTAGACAATAAGTCAACATCTTCATTAAGCCATTTAGGACACATTCATTCCTTTAGAGGATTTTCACTCATTAGCCATTAAAGCTTAGGGAACTCACTTTAGTATCTTCAAAACCTACTCGTGCCATGTGTAGATAGCATACCATACTACTACCTACACGTTGTAGAGCCTATCCAATAACTAGAGTGCACATCCCACATGATGGGAATAGGCATTAACCGACATAGACTATAAGAGCTAGACATGGAATCCAGTGTTCTACCCCCACACTGAAAAGAGGTGTTCTACTTGCCTAAGGTAGAACTAGATGATATTATAGCATTGGTGTAGACTACTAGCTAATATATCTCCTATGTGGGCACATAGTTCTGGGGTAGGAAGATGTTCATTGGAACTCTAGCCTATCATTGGGAGAGTTTCCATCTTACCATATCCACTCGGTTCTTAGCCTCCATTCCCATAGAGTATTTCATTCACACTCATTGTACTTGAGAGGGCTACCAATACTAGGTCTACCGAACCAAAGTACATTACACAAGAAAGGGTCCTTTCACTAGGTTTTCCGATTCAAGGTACATAAGGATAACTCATGACTTTCCAAGAAAGGTGCCTTCTACATTAGGTCTACTGATTCAAGGTCATTACTCATTCATTCATGAAAAGGCACCTATACTAGGTCTACCAATTCAAGACATCAATCACACTTCATGGAGGGGATACCACATTTGGTCTACTGATCCTAAGATACATTCATCACATCACATTCAATTACACAAGGAGGAGGATGCCCTAGGCCCACCAAATCAATGTGCAAGATTACATTACAATACTAGGAGGACCTTTCACATTAGATCAACATCACACATGATCATTAAGAGAGAACATACTTTCCATCATAATACAATAATACTACACACAAGATCATCATTGAGATCACATAAACACCTTCACATTATACAACCATCTATACAATAACATGATAACACTTCAATTCCCCATATAATGCCTTCATGGCCATAATCATAACACATTCAATATATAACCACCTCCACCTTTCAAGTGTATTAATCCATACAAGAACAATTCTACTATAACATGAAGTTAGGTCAACTTACCATTCTCCAAAGCCATAATCACCATTACTCCATTCCCCAACAATTCACCATAATTAGGTATAGACAACAATAGAAATCAATAATACAATTCAATCTAAGAACAATTCCATCATCATCCAATCATAACCATAAAACTCACTTCATAAGACAAATGTAGGAGTTTAGTGAAATCATGGGTTCATAGAGTTTTTCATCTTAAAATCATCAATTAAACATCAACATAATCATATCGTATCAATTGAAATTGTTTGATGCAAGAACCCATGAGTTTGAGTAAGAATTAGGGTTTTTCATAAACATTGGAAACTTGAAAACTATTTTGAAATTGATTCTAGGGTGAAGCTTGCCCTAGATAAAGGATCACCATACCTTAACCTTGATGAACCCAAACGAAATTGAATAAGAAACCCTTGAAAATCCACAGCTCCAACTTGATCTTCACCTTGACCTTCAATGGAGTTCTAGAGAGAACCTTTTTGAAAGAAGGGTTTTGATTTTGAAGAATGAATTCTAAATGGAGGTTTAATTGTTTTAATTAACGTAAAATACCTAAAAATACACAAAATAACCGTCCAAGTATTTATTTGGACAAGGGTGGAATTTACCAAACCACCCTTGGCTTGGCCGTGTCACTTGACAGCTTGCAGGTGCAAACCTATGACTCCACACCTACGGACCGTAGGTGGAGTGACAGGCCGTCCTGTTGGCTCGTCGTTTGTGACAAAGACTTGGCCATGGGAGATAAGGCTCCCTAGGCTAAGTCTTGACTTACAGAGGTAGATTTATGGGGGCGTAAGTGGACCTATTGGTCGTAAGTCATGGCCGTAGATCACCACTTTTGGCAGCTTGGGGGTTTTAACTTAGGGTCCTCCTCAAAGACCCTTAAGGTGGTCCTTGGGGAGTCGTACCCAGACGTTTAACCCATACACATGTCCATCTAGGTTCTAGGGTCACTTCTACCAGTTTTAGACCTCAACCACACAACAATTTCAACAGCAACACATTAGAACACACTAGCACCAAAAGACTACTTTTCGAACGTCATGGTCGTATCTTGGCGTTTGACCTATAAACACTTGCAACTAAACTTTGAAAGCCAAAACTCATAGTTTTAACAAGTTGCCAACTTCTAAAACACATATGAGGCTCTAGATCTTCCTACTTCATTTTTAGGGTCATTGCATCATCAATACATCTCATGAAGTCTATAGGCATACTCAATGCACTACAACATGAGGAAAATCAATCATGCAAACTCATTTTCTTTCAAAACACAAGTTTTTCATGAACATGCATAACATAAGTAAATCATGGGAATACCTAAATCACATATGACTCCAAAACATAGAACAAACCAAGAGGAAATCATTACCTCAAGTTAGAGTAGGAGGAGAAGTAAAGAGATGAGGATATCGGGACATCATATCGGCCTCGGCCTTCCAAGTAGCACCCTCAACTAAAAGATTCCTCCATAACACTTTAACGGAAGCAACTTCCTTGATCCTCAACTTCTTAACTTGTCGTTTTAAAATCTCAACCAATACTTCTTTATAAGAGAGATTCTCATTAATGTAGCGACCCTAAAATGAAATAGGAAAAAATAGAGCCTCAGATGTGTTTTTGAAGTTTGGTATGTTGTTTGAGGGATAAAACATGTAAAAGTGACTCTCTTGCTTAGAACATCATGTTTAGGGGTTAAACATCCGGGTACGACTCCTTAAAGACCACTCGAGGGGCCCTTAAGGAGGACCCCAATATCTGCCAAAAAGCTGTCAACAGCTTGGTCCACGAGACCCATCCACGGCCCGTGGATCAATCTACGGCTCGTGGGTCAGGGGCGTGGATCAGCCTACAAGAGGGGGAAGCCTCTGAACCTAGCGACGGAGCAGCAGTACGGGGCGTCAACCCATCCACGGTCCGTGGATGGGGAGCCGTCGATGGCACCTGCAATGCTGTCAAGAAGTTGGTCTAGGTAAGTAGGGTCAACTTTAAATGGTCATATCTCATAGCTCAAAACGAATTAGGTGGGCCTCTACCTATCCAATGAAAGGTTTCTGAGTCCTCTTTCCAACGCCACCGAGTTTGCCTCTTTCCGATCTCGGAGTAAAAAGTTATGGCCGAAATAGTAAAGCACTGTCTGTCCCGGGTCCAATCGACGGACCCGAACTACGGACGGTAGATCAAACGACGGTCCGTAGATTGGGGTCCGTAGATGCTGCCAGTTTTTGTCATTTTAATTTTTAGTTGGGGCCTTGGGAATTAATTAGTTGTAAATTAAGGGCTTAAGGGGGGTCGGTTAGGAGTCAATTAAATGACTTATATGAGTTCCTTTAGACCCTAAGTCAAATAGAATTTCCCTCACTTCTCAAATATTTCTCTCCAACTCAAGAAGAAGAAGAAGTGGGAGCTAGGGCTTTGGATTCAAGTCTTTCTTCATCTATTTCTTGCGAGATCATAGCAAAGGTATGGTGGCTTTTCATCTATGGGTAGCTTTCACCCATAGAGTCCCTTCAAAACATGATTTCAAAGCTTCCAAATTCCCCAAAAGTTAGGGTTTCAATCTAAGTCATGGGTTCAACTTCAAAACGTTTTCAATGAGTCTTTTATGAT
>JAJOOD010016444.1:0-24320 GCA_029582525.1 Solanum tacnaense | reverse complement strand
GAGGATAAGACTTTTAAGTTCTTTTGTTCATGTAATAGACTTAATAGACTTCTTTTGATTGTAAAGGGCCGTGTCCCTACTTATGTTTTGTGACTGTGTCTAAGATGGCCATGTGAGACTTAGACTTCCGCTGTGTGTTTTTGAAGTTGTTTTAATGAAGTTTAAATGTGTGGATGTAAATAAGTTTTTTTTTATTCCGCACTATTTTCATTATTGAATGCAATGAATGACTATGTGGCTCGTATAAGACCCCTTCGGGGTCGAATACGCCATATTACGACTAGGGGGTACTCTCGGGTCGTGACAACTATCTCCTCTGTTTTTCCCAGGCCTCCTTATAGAACCCGAATCAAATCTGAACTAACCCCTTCGATCTAATTCATTGTTCAATAATCGAATATAAGTTATAAAGTGTGTTAAAATTGTGGAGAACCTAGGCATATGAGGAGGAAATCAGTGAGGCCGTGGAGGCCGGGGAAATAGTAATGCAGGTAGAGGAGTAGTGCAGCCAGGCGAGGAGGTTGCCCGTCAATATGATAGGGCTCAGTTTTATGCCTTCCTGGCAAGATCGAGGCTGAGGTGTTTGATGCAATGGTCACAGTTACTATGCTTGTTCGTGACCAGATGACTAATGTGTTGTTTGATCTGAGTTCCACTCATTCTTATGTGTCCATTATGTGTGCCTTGAGATTTGATATGAATTGTGATGTACTTGATGCCACCATCCATGTTTCTACCCCAGTTGAAGAGTAAGTCATAGTCACCCTTGTATATCATATTTGACCTGTTGTGTTTATGGATTTTCAGACTTTGGTTGATTTGGTTATGCTGGATATTACTGACTTGATATAATCTTAGGCATGACTTGGTTGTCCCCCTATTATGTTGTGCTTAATGGTAATGCTAAGTCAATAAATCTAGAGATCTCGAGAAGGGAAAGATTAGAGTGGGAAGGGGGTACGAACCTAAGTCAGCTAAGGTCGTTTCTTTCGTGCGTGGTAGGAAACTGGTGGGGTAGGGTTGTTTGTCGTAATTGGCTCATATTCGGGATGTTGTGGTTGAGTCTAGCTTTATTGAGTCTATTCCTGTGGTGTCAGAATCTAGAGAAGTGTTTCCTACTGATTTCCCTGGTATTTCTCTGGATAGAGATATAGATTTCTTCATTGACTTGGAAACTGACACTCGCCCCATCTCCATTCCTCCTTATCGCATGGCTCTGACAGAATTGAGTGATCTTAAAGCTCAAAATCCAAGAGCTTCTTAATAAAGGTTTCATCATCCTAGTGCTTCCCCGTGGGGTGTGATGTTTGCGTAATCAAGACACAATTTCCAATGCAAGTGTCTACGATCGTACAATAGTAAAGTAACTCAAGCAAGGGTTGGGATCGTTCCCACAGGGAGTGGATTTGAGAATTTGTAGAAAAAGAAAATTTAGTTCTAATTAGTCATAGTTAAAGACATTATCGAATACAAACATGTTCAATCTAAAGGGTGACGCAAGCGTCAATTATCAATGGGGGTTTGTCACAAGTATACAAAAACTGAAAAAATGCAAAGAGTACTATCAAGGAGATGGGGTTCTTGGGATGTAATAGGAATATGGGAAAAACTAAACTATTGGGTACATGCATATGACAATAAATCTGTTGAATATTTGTGACTAGGCTAGACTATAGTGGGGGAAAATTCTCTCTCGAGCAACTTACCCCGTATCAAATGGGTTCCTCTCGGACACTCACTTGCCGCATAAAGAATAGCCTCCGCCTTAGCCCACTCACTCTCTCGAGCTGAGTGTGTGGGAGAAGGACTAGGGTTCACTCTCTCGAGCTGAACCTCATGTCGACCCAATCCCACTAGCTATCAATTTAGTAGTCTTAGTTTTACGACCTCTCTCTCGAGCAAGCCAAAAACACAAAGGTGAAATCGTATTTGCAACTACAATTCATTAAGTTCCACCACAACTACTAAAGGAAATCACATCTAAACAATAAATAAATCATCAACAAACAAGACCCAACAGATAATCTAACCCATATTCACGAAATCACACCCCAAGAATTGGGGTTTTAGCTAGACATGTAAATGAGATAGAAATTTATACCAAAATGAGTTTGCATTCAAATGGGTATGAAGATTTAAGTCTCAAAACAAGTCAAGAGTGAAGAATCCAAGATACCCAAACCCAAAATCTTGGACTTGAAACCCATTGAACCTTCAAGTTCTTCAAAACCCTCTCCAAACTTAGAACTTAAAAATAGAAGCAAAGTCTGAAAATTTACTTTTCAAAGCTAAAAGTATTTATAGTTTTCAAAAATCTGTGTTGCGAAGGATCACTCGGCAAAGTTAGTCGAAATTGCCGACCAACTCGGCGATCCGCAGTTTGGTCTAGTTCATCGCCGTCTTGCGTTAGCCTTTAGCATCGTCGTGTTTTGATCATTGGGCGACATAGTACAGCTTCGTAGAACTGCTCGGCGATGCGCCGATTGCTTCTTTCACCGCCGATTTGATCCTTTCGTTCTGGGCTCAGCACACTGGAACAAAAGGCGAGGTTAAGACCTTTTGGCGACTGCCGAACGGTTTCGGCGATTCTTAGATCTTCATTTCTTCGTTCTTTCAACTACTTTTATTCTTTTTTGCTAAGTAGTGTCCATGCTTTCCCTCAAACTTCAAATACCTGAAACTTAAGGGTTTTCATCAGATATTGATACAAAATATGCATTTGAGGACACTAATTATATCAAAATATAACCCTAAATGAGTCCAATTTGTGGACTCATCAACACCCCCAACTTAAACTTTTGCTTGTCCTCAAGCAAACTCAAGTTCAGCCATTCCAAAAGGGTGTCTAGAACAGTGCTACAGAAGACTAAATCATGAATGCACACAACAAGACTCAATTTACTTATGCAAAGATCAAATGTGCACTCAAAGATTCAAGTTGTGACTCACCAATATCAAAGAATCTCCTGCTCACAATACTTGCTTCAAATGCAAGTTCAAGCTTAACCAAAGTGTTTAAATTCCCTCACACAAGGAATGATTCCATATCCACACAATGGTTCACAGTTTAAAGCTTTGGAATAAGATGCAACACTCACATTCATAAAGAAGATCACAATGCATAATTTCATCCATAGGTTTGCCCGTATTTTCCAATCAACATTTGTTTTAGCACACTCAAGATCAAAAAGGTGTTTTCAAGGCCTGTAATGGGGCTGAGTGCAAAGGTACGGTCATTTAGGCTTAGTGACTTTCATCCTCATGAAATGTGGTACTCACAACACTTCCTTTCATTTTCCTTCATCATTCTCTTTAGTGCTCATAAGTCATCCTATTATTCACTTTCCATGGATTGTTTGGGAACCCATTTAATTTGTACTTTATTCCACAACTTTCTTTTTTCATTCTTTATATTTTTCTTTCTCTTTTCTCTTTTTTTCATATGGAGGGGTTCCATTTTCTCAAAACCATGGGTAAGAGGAACTTTCTTGCAGTTCTTGATTTGCCTTTTCTTTTCACCACACCTCCAACTTATGTTTTTGGCCTAAGTTGGCTATTCAACTAACCACAACTTCATGAAGATTATGGGTAATGGATAAAGAAAGGTTATGATTTCATCAAGTTTCTTCCAAATAAAGGTAAGGCTCAAGGGGTGTTCAAAAGCGATTCACACACTCACAAGGTAGGTCACAAAAGAGGTATATGTCAAATTGGATCACACTCTTAGAATTTGCCTAAGATCATATCAAGAGATAGCATCACTTAGTTGACCGAACAAACGGGGCTAATTCTAGGATCTATTATGCATGGTTCGAAGTAAGCTCATCACACTAGGCATTGACACTACAGTCAAACAAGACTCCACACTTTCGCTAGTGTGCAATGATCATCACAAGAGACTCAATTCGATACTAGGCTAGTCATAATGAGATGCAAAGAGCTGAAATATTGTCTATGCTACTTCATTTGGCCTCATCGTAGCCGCGCATTCATGTTTGTTCGATTGAGAGCACTATTTAAATCATTGGTATTGATTAGAACCGAGACTTAAATTTTGCAAATGAACAACCACATTCAACACACGAGAGGTGGCAAAAAATTTCGGACGGGTCAAAATCATTGTTGCAATTAAAAATAAAAGGAGTCATAAGCTAAACCATCCACAAAAACAATATATCAAACACAATAGCCCAAATATAAACAAAACACAAACATTAATAACATACAAAGGTGAGTCTCACCCCACCGCAAATAAAAACATTTCTCCTCAAATGCAAATAACATAAAATTCTAAATGTAAAATAAAGAAAGACAAAGAGGGAGTAAAGAGGTGATCCTGGAAAATCGATCGCTCCATCTGCCTAGGCATCAGTGCCCGATGTGTCAGCCTTGAATTCGATAATGTCCCCTGGAGCTTCTTCAAAAGATTCAGTGGTAGCTGACTTACTAAGATTGTCCAAATCATTATCCGCCAAAAAGGAGTGGATAGCTGTGAAGAATCCATGTCTCCACGAGGGAATAGTGGGGTCTCGAAGATTTATTCTCTTGCTGGCACTGGGCTTCTTTCCCTCCTTATCAATTTTGGGAGGATTTGTTGTCTTTGTATTTTTCCTGAAATTTTTCGCTCTTGTTTGTTGGGGTGACATATCTTTTCTGGCTAATTTTGGTCTAGTCATTTCTGCAAAGCTTTGAGAAACAGTTAGAAAGTATTCGGACAAAGGGCAAACAGGAAGTCTTTCGGCGAGGCGCCGAATGCGTTGGGCGACATCATGCTTCTCGCTGAAAGTTACAGAATTCAACATCATATTTGGCATTAAATTAAAGGCGAGATGGGGATTTAAGGCGAACCGCCGAGTGATTCGTCCAGCTCGACCCTGCTCGCCAAATGACCCAACGTGCCTACTTTTGACCCAACTTCCCAAATTCAATCCCGCAACTCCCAAAAACAAAATTAAGGCATGCATAACTCAAATTAGGCTTAGACCCAGTGACAATCATGCACAACCCACGATTTATTTTTCCAATTTAAAGTGCGATCTTTAGGAATTAACTATTTAACTAAGTATGGGAAAAATTTGTGAACCTAACAGGCAAACAAATATTCTAATCCTACCAGAGAGGCCCATCACACATCATCAAATTAATGCCATTTCATTTTAGTACATTTTTCGAGGAGAGGAACGTGTGGTTTGATGTACCAACCTTTTATGTCGATCAAATGGATATTGAGATGCTAGGAAGTAATGTAATCCAACACGTAGCACAATTCGATATTAAAAATACTCTAAAAATACAAGAAATGTAAGACTAGAGTGCAGGTGTGAGTTTGGAAAGATGAAAAAGTTAGGGCAAGGGAATGAATTTGAAACTTTTAAACATTTGGCCTGAAAAACCGTCCAGTTTTCTCCCATTTGGCGACATTTGTTAGGATCGCCAAATCACTTCGGTGTTTAACCGAAAAGCCACTTGCCTCGCCAAATTTTACAGTACTTCCAATTGTTTTGGGAGTCCAAATAACGGTCTCTGTCGGGATCGTCGACATGGTCGGTGGTTCGCCAATAAGTTCCTGTGCTCATCGAGTTTTATAGACTCCAATGCAAGTTGGTCTGGAGTCTAACGGCGGTCTAGTTTGGAGTCACCAAACCATTCGACAATTCACTGATTGGACCTGTTGCTCGCCATTCTGCACTTTTTGTTCACTCTCCACACTTCCATCTTCACAATCAACACACCATTATTTTATCGAACTAAAAGAAAGCAATAAATGGTTTTGGGTTGCCTCTCAAACAGCGCCTTAGTTAACGTCGTTGCATGACGCAAGTCCACCTTCAAACCTCATTTTTGGGGTTGGCCATAGTATCACTAGATAGACCCCATTTCTGTCTTGGATTTAGGCGAGACGACATCTGACCCATTTGGGTCTCCAACTTCTTGATTGATACTGAATGGGAGGTAAAGATTTGGCTAAGGGTCGACACATCCTCTTTCATCTCTTTCAAGATATTGTCTGACCTTTCAACTTTATTTAGGATACGAGAAAGCATATCCTCAGACCTATCACACTCTGAATCGTTTGGCTTTCGGTGCTCGTGGGGAGGCACATACTTGTCCTTCTCCCCATCCTTCCAATTAGGATTTTGGTCTCTGCATTCACGATCCTTCCACCCTTCATCTCTAGCCCAACCTTGGTTACCACCCTTCCTTGGGTAGTTTGAACAACAACCACAGCCTTGGTTAGCTAGGAAGTTCACTTCCTCATTATACTAGGCTTCAAATTTCGCCTCCTCAAGATTTGCACACCCGACCCCGACAACGTTGACACCACGGGCACCAGCCCCCATGACATTTTATTTTAAAATGTCAAGTTGTGTCATGATACTGTCCATGTTTTGGTCTCTCTAATTATCTTTTTCCATCTGCTCCTTGGATAGCTTGAATGTGAGAGGGGCGACTTGGTCTTCACGGGTGTACCATGCCCTATTGATGGTCGTCATGCTATCTAAGAGTTGGGCTGCTACTGCATACGGATGTTGCATCAGGCCACCAGGTGAAAGTTGATCAGTGACACCTTTGTTTACCGAATCCAGGCTTCGGTAAAAGTATTGTATGAAGACATTGTCGGAGAGACCATGAGTCGGGCATTGTAGCACCAACTTTTTAAATTGCAGCCAAGTCTCATGGATTGGCTCGCCCTCCAAACGCTTAATGTTTTGGATACTATCCTGAAGAGTCATCCACTTCGAAGGAGGGAAAAATCACACATTAAATGCGGTTACCAGTTCCTCCAAAGAAGGGATGGATTCGCGAGGCAACTCCGCCAGCCACTTGCACGCCTCTCCCATCAATGAGAAATGTAATAACCTTAACCGAACTGACTCCTCAGATATGTTTTTGAAAGAGAATGGTCCGCACACATCCACGAAGCTCCAAAGATGTTCATGAGGTTCCTCATGAGCCAATCCACTGAAAAGTCCATTTAGTTGCAAGAGTTGCAACATAGTTCTCGTTATGTGAAATACTGCATTTCCTTCGGCTAGAGGTAAACGAATGGCCCCAATACCTCCCATGAGATGGGAGTCATTAATGTTGGGCTCTTGCACATCGTTGAGATTTCTGATGTCGTCTTGGTGGCCCACCTGGCTACCGTTGCTACCGTTAACACTGATGCTTTCTGAAATATTCACACAAGCAAATAAAACTAAACTAAAAATTAAGCAAGTAAACTACAACTAAGAAGAACAAAAAATTTACTTAACTAAGAGTTCTCAAATAACACCACTCCCCGGCAGCGGCGCCATTTTGATATTTGCGTAATCAAGACACAATTTCCAATGCAAGTGTCTACGATCGTACAATAGTAAAGTAATCTAACCAAGGGTTGGGATTGTTCCCACAGGGAGTGGTTTTGAGAATTAGTAGAAAAATAAAATTTAGTTCTAATTATTCATAGTTAAAGACACTATCGAATACAAATATGTTAAATCTAAAGGGTGACATAAGCGTCAATTACCAATGGGGGTTTGTCACAAGCAAACAAAAACAGCAAAAATGCAAAGAGTACTATCAAGGAGAAGGGGTTCTTGGGATGTGATAGGAATACGGCAAAAACTAAACTATTGGGTACATGCTTTTTATAATAAATCTGTTGATTATTTGTGACTAGACTAGACTATAGTGGGGGTAAATTCTCTCTCTCTCGCAACTTACCCCGAATTAAATGGGTTCCTCTCAGACACCCACTTGCCACATGAAGAACAACCTCCACCTTAGCCCACTCACTCTCTCGGGCTGAGTGTGTGGGAGAAGGACTAGGGTTCACTCTCTCGAGTTGAACCTCATGTCGACCCAATCCCACCGGCCATCAATTTAGTAGTCTTAGTTTTACGACCTCTCTCTCGAGCAAGGCAAAAACACAAAGGTGAAATTGTATTTGCAACTACAATTTCATTAAGTTCCACCACAACTACTAAACGAAATCACATCTAAACAACAAATAAATCATCCACAAACAAGACCCAACAGATAATCTAACCCATATTCAGAAAATCACACCCCAAGAATTGGGGTTTTAGCTAGACATGTAAAAGAGATAGAAATTTATACCAAAATGAGTTTGAATTCAAATGGGTATGAAGATTTTAGTCTTAAAACAAGCAAAGAGTGAATAATGAAAGAGGCCCAAACCCAAAATCTTGCAGTTGAAACCCTTTGAACCTTCAAGTTCTTCAGCATCCTCTCCAAACTTAGAATTAAAAAATAGAAGCAAAGTCTGAAAAATTACTGTTCAAAGCTAAAATTATGATATAAAATATTAATTCTCAACGAGTCTTTATAGTTTTCACAAATTTGTGCTGCGAAGGATTACTCGGTGAAGTTAGTAGGAATCGCCGATCAATTTGGCGATCCGCCCTTTGGTCTAGTTCATCGCCGTCTTGCGTTAGCCTTCAACATCATCGTGTTTGGTTCATTGGGTGACATAGTACAGCTTCGCGGAAATGCTCGGCGTTACGTCGACTGCTCCTTGTTACCGCTGATTTGATCATATCCTTCAGGGCTTAGCACACTAGAACAAAAGGCAAGGATAAGAAATTTTGGCGACACGCCGAACGGGTTCAGCGATTCTCAGATCTTCATTTCTTCGTTCTTTCAGCTACTTCGGTTCCTTTTTGCTAAGTAGTGTCCATGCTTTCCCTCAAAACTTCAAATACCTGAAACTTAAGGGCTTTCATCAAATATTGAGACAAAATATGCATTTGAGGACACTAATTCTATCAAAATTTGATGTTTGCATAATCAAGAAACAACTTCCAATGCAAGTGTTTACGATCATACAATAGTAAAGCAACCTAACGAAGGGTTGGGGTCGAGTCCCAAGGGAGTGGGTTGAGAATTAATAGAAAAATAAAATTAAGTTCTAATTAGTCATAGCTAATAACAATTTTGAATATAAATATGTTACATCTAAGGGGTGACACAAAAGTGTCAATTAACGATGGGGTTTTGTCACAAGTAAGTAAAAACAACAAAAATGCAAAGAATACTGATCAAGGAGATAGGGTTCTTGGGATGTGATAGGAATACGGGAAAAACTAAACTATTTGGTACATGCTTTTGACAATATATCTGTTGAATATTTGTGACTTGGCTAGACTATAGTGGGGTAAATTCTCTCTCGAGCAACTTACCCCGGATCAAATGGTTCGGACACCCACTTGTCGCATGAAGAACAACCTCCACCTTATCCCACTCACTCTCTCGAGCTGAGTGTGTGGGAGAAGGACTAGGTTTCACTCTCTCAATCTGAACCTCATGTCGACCCACTCCCACCGATCATCAATTTAATAGTCTTAGTTTGACGACCTCTCTCTCGAGCAAGCCGAAAACACAAACGTGAAATTGTATTTGCAACTACAATTTCATTAAGTTCCAGCACAACTACTAAATGATATCACCTCTAAACAACAAATAAATCATCAACAAGCAAGACCCAACAAATAATCTAACCCATATTCCCAAAATCACACCCCAAAAATTGGGGTTGTTAGCTAGACATGTAAAAGAGAGAGAAATTTATACCAAAATGAACTTGCATTCAAATGGGTTGGAAGATTTAAGTCTCAAAACAAGTCAAGAGTGAAGAATCTACAAGACCCAAGTCCAATTTCTTGGAGTTGAAACCCTTTTGAACCTTCAAGTTCTTCAGAACCCTCTCCAAACTTATAACTCAAAAATAGAAGCAAAGTCTAAAAAATTACTGCTCACAGCTACCAATTCGATATAAAATAATAATTCTCAATGAGTATTTATAGTTTTCAAAAATCTGTGTTGCGAAGGATCACTCGGCTAAGTTAGTCGGAATCGCCGATCAACTCAGCGATCTGTCCTTTGGTATAGTTCATCGTCGTCCTGCGTTAGCCTTCAGCATCATCGTGTTTGGATCATTGGGCGACATAGTACAGCTTCACGGAACTACTCGGTGATACGCCAACTACTCCTTCTCATCACTGATTTGATCATTTCCTTGAGTCTATTATCAGTTCAATTAACGTCTAAAACACCGACGAAAGATATTGAAAGAGAGTTGGTTGTAGTTACCCGTAGCGGAAAGGTGGCAATAGGGAATGTGATGGAAGATGAGGATCCTCTAAAGCATGAAGAGAGCCAAGATATAGAGGAACAAGAATTACCTATTCGACAAAACCTTGCCAAAGAACCACAGGAGGAAGCCGAGCAAGTGGTTAGACGCAAGAGTAATCTACCCTATTGCAGATAGTATATGGGTAAGCCTAGTACAATGTGTACCAAAAAAAGGGATGTATCACTGTAGTCCCAAATGCAAAGGGGGAACTCGTGCCAACTAGACGAGTGACTGGGTGGAGAGTATGCATGGATTATCGAAAGCTTAACTCATGGACCGAAAAGGACCACTTCCCAATGCCTTTTATGGACCAGATGCTTGACCGATTATCGGAAAGGGGGTGGTACTATTTTTTAGATGGGTATTCCGGTTATAATCAAATCTCTATTGCGCCGGAAAACCAAGAGAAAACCATTTTTATTTGCCCTTATGGAACATTTCAGTGTTGCATGTTGTCTATTTTTGCGGATATGGTCGAAGACTCTATGGAGGTATTCATGGATGACTTCTCAGTCGTAGGGGATACGTTTGAGGATTGCTTGACACACTTAGGGCAGGTGCTCCAAAGATGCATGGATACGAATCTAGTTCTGAATTGGGAGAAATGTCACTTTATAGTGAAGGAAGGTATTTTTTTTTAGCACAAGGTGTCGCAAAAGGGGCTGGAAGTTGACAAGGTGAAAATTGAAGTCATTGAGAAATTACCCCTGCTGATTTCAGTGAAAGGTGTTCGTAGCTTCTTGGGGCATGCAGGGTTCTACCGAAGGTTCATTAAAGACTTCTCAAAGATTGCACACCCATTATGCAAAAATCTTAGAGAAGGAAGTGAAATTCTATTTTGATGACGCTTGTATGGCTGCATTTCAGTTTTTGAAAGAAAAACTAGTATCCACCCCGATTATCATCAGCCCTAATTGGTCCGAATCTTTTAAAGTAATATGTGATGCTAGTGGTATGGCATTGTGGGTCGTGTTGGGGCAAAATCGCAACAAACTATTTCACCCAATTTATTACGCAAGAAGGAACCTGAATACTGCCCAGCGCAATTATACGATCACTGAACAAGAGTTGCTTGCGGTAGTTTATGCATTTGAAAAGTTTCGGCCATACTTGCTAGGCACCAAGGTAATCGTACGTACTGATCATGCTGCACTCCGTTACTTGATGGCAAAGAAAAATACAAAACCAAGATTGATAAGGTGGGTGCTACTATTACAAGAATTTGATTTTGAGGTAAAAGATCGAAAAGGATGCGAAAATCAAGTAGCTGATCACTTATCAAGATTGGAAGTAAGGGAAAATTCTACACATGAGGTCGACATAGATGACTCCTTCCCCGATTAACAGGTGTTTGCAATATATCTCAAACATGCGCCATGATATTTAGATTTTGCAAATTACATTGTGTCTGGGTTTATGCGGATGAGTTGACCTTTTACCAACAGAAGAGGTTCATGTTCGATGTCAAAAAGTACTTTTGGGATGAACCATACTTGTTTTGAGAGTACGCTGACCATGTCATTAGAAGGTGTGTTCCGGAAGAAGAAGCAGTCAAAATTCTCTATGCTTGTCATACCTCTCCAGTGGAAGGTTACCATAGTGGTATTCGCACCACCGCTAAAGTACTCCAGAGTGGATATTACTGACCATCCCTCTACAAGGATGCATATGAATTTGCGAAGAAATGCTCTCAATGTCAGTAGCAAGGCAGAGTGTCTAGAAACACGAATTACCTCTCACTCCTCTTTTAGAGGTCGAGCTATTCGATGTATGGGGGATCGATTTGATGGGCTCATTTGTGAGCTCATTTGGAAATAAATATATCTTGGTGGCTGTAGATTATGTTTCCAAATGGATGAAAGCTATTGCACTTCTAAACAACGAAGGAAAAAATGTTGTCCAATTTTTGAAACGTTACATCTTTGCAAGATTTGGCACTCCTAGGGCAATTATTAGTGATGGGGGATCCCACTTTTGCAATAAATGGTTCTCAATGGCACTGAGCAAATCTGGGGTAAAGCAAAAAGTAGCAACTCCCAATCATCCCCAAACAAGTGGCCAGGCCGAGGTATCAAATTGGGAGATCAAAAGCATCCTCGCAAAGACAGTTAATGCCAATAGAACTGATCGGTATAGGAAGCTCGATGATGCACTTTGAGCATATCAGACTGCTTACAAAACACAATTGGTATGTCCCCATATCAGTTGGTTTTTGGTAAGGCCTGTCATTTGCCCGTCGAGTTGGAACACAAAGCGTTGTGGGCATTGAAAGCCTTAAATTTGGATTGGTCAAAAACTTCAAAGGGAAGGGAAGGGTAGAGTAGTTGAACGAACTAGATGAATTTAGACTCAGATCTTATGAAAGTTCAGCCATTTACCAAGAAAAGATGAAGAAATGGCACGATGCTTGAATACTCAAGAGGGACTTCAAGGTGGGAGATTGGGTGTTGCTATACAACTCTCGACTTAGACTCTTTCCCGGAAAACTCAAATCCAAATGGTCTGGACCTTTTAGCGTAACGCGGTGTTCACCAATGGTGCCATAGAAGTTGAAGATCAAGAAGGACCTTCATTTAAAGTGAATGGTCAACGTCTTAAATTATATCTTGGGAAATGTCAAGAGATTTCTTTGGTTGAACTGGTGTATCTGGAGGATGCTTGAAGGCACTTCCATGTCATGCCACAACGTTAAATAAGGCGTTGTTTGGGAGGAAACACAAAACCCCACATTGCTTTTATGTTCTGGTAAAATAATGGTGTGTTGTTTGTACAGGTTGAAGTGTGGAAGGAGTTTGAGAAATACAGGGTGTCGAGCAACAATTCCAGCTGGTGAATCGCTGAGGAGTTCAGTGACCCCGAACTAGACCGCCGTTAGACTCAAGACCATCTTGCATTGGAGTCTGTAAAACTTGGCGAGCACAGGAAATAAATAGAGAACCGCCAACCAAGTCGGCGATCCCGATAGAAACCGCTGTTTGGACTCCCATAACAACTAGAAGTACTGTAAAATTCGGCGAGGCAAGTAGCTACACGGCGAAGTGCTGAAGTGATTGGCGATCCTAACTAATGTCGCTGAATGGGCAAAAACTGGATGGTTTTTAAGGCCAAAGGTTTAAAAGATTCAAATTCATTCCCTTGCTCTCACTTTTTCATCTTTCCAAACTCACACCTGCACTCTAGTTTTACATTTCTTGCATTTTTGGAGTATTTTTAGTATCAAATTGTGCTACGAGTTGGATTATATAGCTTCCTAGCATTTAAATATCCATTTGATCGGCATAAAAGGTTGGTACTTCAAACTCCGCATTCCTTTCCTCAAAAGTTGTGCCCAAATACGATGACATTACTTTGATTATGTGTGTTGGTCCTCTATGGTAGGATTAGAATATTTGTTTACCTGTTAGGTTTGCAAATTTTACCCGTACTAAGTTAAATAGTTAATTCCTGAAGGTTGCGCTTTACATTGGATGAAAAATCGTGGGTTGTGCATGATTGTCACTGGGTCTAATCCTAATTTGAGTTGTGCATGCCTTAATTTTATTTTCGAGGGTAGTGGGGTTGAATTCGGGAAGTTGGGTCAAAGACAGGCACGTTGGGTCATTTGGCGATCTGGGTCGAGCTCGCCGAACCACTCAGCGGCTCACCTACACTCCCCATCTAGCCTTTAATTTAAAACCAAATATGTGTTGAATTCTGTAACTTTCGGCGACAAGCATGATGTCACCAAATGCATTCGGTGCCTCACCGAAAGACTTCATGTTCGCCCTTTGTCTGCACCCTTGTATTCTCTATGCACTGCACTCGGCGAACCGCCTAAGTAGTTGTGGGTTTTGTCAACTGGTTCGGCGAAGTGATTCTGAAATTGAACTGCCTTGCTTTTGTCTGAATATGTTCTAACTTTATCTCGAAGCTTTGCAGAAATGGCTAGACCAAAAGTAGGTGGAAGAGATATGCCACCTCGACAAACAAGAGCGAAAAATTTCAGGAAAAATACAAAGGCAACAAATCCTCGAGACCCCACTATTCCCTCGTAGAGACGTGGATTCTTCACAGCTATCCACTCCTTTTTGGCGGCTCATGATTTGGACAATCTTAGTAAGTCAGCTACCGCTGAATCTTCTGAAGAAGCTCCAGGGACCATTATCGAATTGAGTCTCTTGTAATGATCATTGCACACTAGCGAAAGTTTGGAGGCTTGTTTGACTGTAGTGTCAATGCCTAGTATGATGAGCTTACTTTGAACCATGCATGATAGATCCTAGAATTTTCTCCGTTGGTCCGGTCAACTAAGTGATACTATCTCTTGATATGATCTTAGGCAACTTCTAAGAGTGTGAGCCAATTTGACATACACCTCTTTTGTGACCTACCTTGTGAATGTGTGAACCGCTTTTGAACACCCCTTGAGCCTTACCTTGCCTTGGAAGAAACTTGATAAAATCATAACCTTTCTTTATCCATTACCCATAATCCTCAAGAAGTTCTGTTTAGTTGAATAGCTAACTTAGGCCAAAATCCTAAGTTGGGAGTGTGGTGAAGAGAAAAGGCAAATCAAGAAGTGCAAGAAAGTCCCTCTTACCCATGGTTTTGAGATAAATGGAACCCTTCCATACACAAAAAAAAACCCATGGTTTTGAGAAAAATGGAACCCCTCCATACACAAAATAAAAAAAAGGAAAAAAAAGAAAAAGAATAAAAAAGAAAGTTGTGGAATAAAGTACAAAAGAAATGGGGTCCCCCAACAATCAATGGAAAGTGAATAATAGGATGACTTATGAGCACTAAAGAGAATGATGAAAGAAAAGGAAAGGAAGTGTTGTGAGCACCACATTTCATGAGGATGAAAGTCACTGAGCCTAAATGACAATACATTTGCATTCAGCCCCAGTTCAAGCCTTGAAAAGACCTTTTTGATCTTGAGTGAGCTGAAACAAATGTTGATTGGAAAATACATGCAAACCTATGGGTGAAATTATGCATTGTGTTCTTCTTTGTGAGTGTGAGCGTTGCATGTGATTTCGAAGCTTTAAACTATGAACCATTTTGTGAATATGGAATCAGTCCTTGTGTGAGGGCATTTGAACACTTTGGTTGAGCTTGAACTTGCATTTGAAGCAAGTATTGCGAGCATGAGGTTCTTTGATATTGGTGAGTCACAACTTCAATCTTTGAGTGTACATTTGATCTTTGCATCAGTAAATTGAGTCGTGTTGTGTGCATTCATGATTGAGTCTTGTGTAGCACTATTCGAGACACCCTTTTTGAACGGCTGAACTTGGGTTTGCTTGAGGACAAGCAAAAGTTTACGTTGGGGGTGTTGATGAGTACACAAATTGGACTCATTTAAGGCTATATTTCGATAGAATTAGTGTCCTCAAATGCATATTTTATCTCAATATCTGATGAAAACCCTTAAGTTTCAGGTATTTGGAGTTTGAAGAAAAGCATGGACACTACTTTGCAAAAAAGCTAACAAAGCCAGCTGAAAGAACGAAGAAATGAAGATCTGAGAATCGCTGAACCCATTCGGTGAGTCACCAAAAGGTCTTATCCTCGCCTTTTGTTCCAGTGTGCTGAGCCTGAAGGAAAGGATCACATCGGTGGTGAAAAAGAGCAGTCGGCGTAACGCCGAGCAGTTCCGCGAAGCTGTACTATGTTGCCTAATGATCCAAACACAACTATGTTGAAGGATAGAGCAAGACGGCGATGAAACCTACCAAAGGGCAGATCACCGAGTTGATCGGCGATCTCGACTAACGGCGCCGAATGATCCACTACAGCACATATTTTTGAAAATTATAAATACTTGTTGAAGGGTTGTAGCTTAGCATCAGATTTTTTTAATATAGAATTTTGAGGTCTAAATTTGAAGAGGGTTTTGAAGAACTTGAAGATTCAAAGGGTTTCAACTCCGAGAAATTAGACTTGGGTCTTGTGGATTCTTCAATCTTGGCTTGTTTTGAGACTGAAATCTTCATACCCATTTGAATGCAAACTCATTTTGGTATAAATTTCTATCTCTTTTACATGTCTAGTTTAAAACCCAAATTCTTGGGGTGTGATTTTGTAAATATGGCTTAGATTATTTGTTGGGTCTTGCTTGTTGATGATTTATTTGTTGTTTAGATGTGATTTCATTTAGTAGTTGTGGTGGAACTTAATGAAATTGTAGTTCCAAATACGATTTCACCTTTGTGTTTTCAACTTGCTCGAGAGAGAGGTCGTAAAACTAAGACTACTAAATTGATGGCCGGTGGGATTGGGTTGACATGAGGTTCAGCTCGAGGGAGTGAACCCTAGTCTCATTCCCACACACTCAGCTCGGGAGAGTGAGTGGGCTAAGGCGGAGGCTGCTCTTCATGTGGCAAGTGGGTGTCCGAGAGGAACCCATTTGATTCGGGGTAAGTTGCTCGAGAGAGAATTTATCCCTTCTATAGTCTAGCCTAGTCACAAATATTCAACAAATTTATTGTCAAAAGTATGTACCCAATAGTTTAGTTTTTCTTGTATTCCTCTCACATCCCAAGAACCCCATCTCCTTGATAGTACTCTTTGCATTTTTGCTGTTTTTGTTTACTTGTGACAATCCTTCATTGATAATTGACGCTTGTGTCACCCTTTAGATTTAACATGTTTGTATTCGATAATGTCTTTAACTATCACTAATTAGAACTAAATTTTATTTTTCTACTAATTCTCAAAACCACTCCCTGTAGGAACGATCCCAACCCTTTGTTGGGTTACTTTACTATTGTACAATCATAGACACTTGCATTGGAAGTTGTGTCTTGTAAACATCAAAATAGCACAGGGTGCTCTTGTGTTGCTTGTTAAGAAGAAGGAGGGTAGTACAAGGACCAATGATTTTATCTTAAGTTATAAAGGAGTGTATTGATACCGGAATGACAAGCTTATGGATAAAGAAAGTTCCATTGAGGCGTCGTATCGATGAAAAGGTTGACTTCGTAGTAATAGTCAAGGCTAACTAAGCATAATAGTAATAAGAGTTCGTGATGGATTGTGACGGGATGCAACTATATAATAAAATTGTTGGTTAAGCAAATTTTTGTATTGTAAGTATGACTTGCGAGTATCCAAGGTCGTGGTTTTCTAATAGTTGGTGAGTAACGTGGTTGTATAGAAAAATTTAAGAGATGGTGGGACACCACTCGAATATAATTTTAAAGAGCTAAAGTTATAATGAAGGAAAATATAGTGGAATGTAGTACAACCTTTAGAGAGAGGCGAGAGCAAGAATATTTTATTTGATTGCAAAGGCTAAAGAGATATCTTCAGAGGGGTAGATAATTTGGTTCAGAGAGGGGTGATTTCATTCGTTTTGTTGTGGCTATGGTGATTGTGTCACGGGTCCATCAGATTGGTTAAAAACTATTGAAAAAGACTTGAGAAAGGAGTGTACAGACATTAGCTAGAGTGTGATGATAAGTGCTTTGGTTTTGTTTTTGAGTTTTGTAATGAGTACGATATAATTTTTAGCGATGGATGTTGTAAGATCGATGAAGATGCGATCAATGATAAGCGAAGATCCAGGATTTCATAAAAATCCTCGAGGTATAAGCTAATGTCTATAGATAAGGGAATTGTGTTATACAGTTGAATTTACAATTCATATTTTCATTATAAGCTTACATTCGTGGTGATATATTTTGTCAACATATTAATTGGCAATATGGGAAACGATCAATTGTATCCGGTATTGAGCATTTGAAAGGATTTACACCTAGGTTGAGTCAAAAAATTTATTATTGTTGATTGTTAAGTACCGAAGAGAGGTTTCATTTAAAAAGTGTTAGTTTATAATAAGGTAAATGGTCGGAGTGTTTATGATGGTTGTTAGTATTGTGTGTATGATTCACTAGTTATGCTCTCATGTGTTTTCACTTTTGTGGGTGGATCCCTAGTGGTGGATTAGGGGTACCAAATCCTGCGATGTTCTATTGGTTGAGTAGGAAGATTGGGAAGATTTGGTTATTTCGAATGACATAACTGGTGTTGTCTTGGAGTTGTTAATGTATTTTAGTGGTTCTACATGTACAAACTTGTTTATGAGAATTCATAGAAGAGCTACCATGCGTAATTATGGTTGTCCAGTAATCTTAATATTTATCTTGTCATCGAGGTCATGTATTGATTGTGTGTGGTTGAATGTGGGGATCATTGGGTCCAATTCTACTGTTCTTAAAGGTAATCTACAATCATAATTGCTATATCTAGGATCTTGATAGTGTGGTTGGAGGGTTATATGTTTGGACATATCCCTCGATAAGTATCTGATGTCTAAAGATCAATTTTTATAACTTAAACTCATGGAAATTTGGGTTGTGAAATGGGGATGTTGATAAGAACTATGATTGTTTGGGTATTATAATTGTGTGTTGGTTGGTTCAGGTTCACCTCTAATTGTGTCGAGTATTGATCTAGGATTTTATCATGGTTATGTGAGAAAGGATTCATCCTGATGTTTGTGTCAAAGTCCTTGATAACATGTTGCAGACATGTGTATGATCAACTTTGGTGGTTATAGTGAATAGCTTTGTTGTTAGTTAAATGCACATACAACAATAATTATCACTCGAGTATTGTGATTGACTTCATTGAGGCATTGTATGGAAGGATGTGTAGGTATTCAATTAGTTGGTTTGGGGACAAAGATTATATCATAAAGTGAGACTCAGTTGTGTTAGACAAGACCTTCTGTCTGAAGAAGAACCGATTGAAATTCTTGATCTCGATGTCCGAAAGCTAAGGACATGCGAGACAAATATCCCATGTTGTTCAACGATTCAAGTACTACTCTACCCTTACTTTAGCCAGTCTTCCCTAGTTGATCACTCGGGGACGACTGATTGGTAAATTGGTATCTATTGTAACGACCTGATTTTGTCGTTAGGGAAAAGCCAATGGAGAAAGAGTTGGAGTCAGAAATCTTTTCGTAGTAACTTGGAATTTCCCAACCTAGTCCAGATTTAGATGAAATTGGAGTCAGTAAAGTCTAGAGAAATCTGGTAACAATTGGGTGGTTTAATTATGATTTAGATTACATGAGTGGATAGCTAAGACGTTAAGGAACCCGTACGACTTTACGGAATCAAATTTGGGCGAGTAGAACTCCCAAAAATGATCTTAGCGTGAACGGGTGGTCTTTGAATATCAAGGGTTGAAGGTGTATTGTGAAATGGGGGGTGGAATTCAAATTTCAGCATTCTGTCTCCGTGCATGCCGCCGTAGTGGGATTGATGTCGTTGTAGCGGGACAGACGCCACTTAAAAAGGGTAAAACCCCCCAAAAACTTTATTTTCTGCAAAGCTTCGTTCTTGAGAGCTAAGAAACGACCCCAGGGATTTTCTTGACAGTTTTCCACCATTCTTGAGGCTAAAGGTAAGGTTTTCACTCCCCGAGTCCATTTTTTGATCCGTAGAACTTATATTCATGGGTAATTATCGATGGGGAAGGTTTTGATCTGGAAATTATGGTGGAAAAGCCCTAATTTGGGATATTGGGATCATGGGTTTGGTCTTGGGTTATTGGGTTTGTTATAATCCGGATAATTAGACTTTTGGTTATTGATCCTTGCGTATATTAATTGTTGTAGACCTAGAACAAGCGGAAAGAATCCGGAAAGGGAAGAATCAAGTGCCTTAGGGGATTCAAGCTTGGATTCGACGTAGGTGATGGTTATGATTTCATGTTGCTGTGATATATGTTTGTAATTGCTCATTATAATGCATGTATATATGCAAATGTTGCATTATTGATCACCCTAATCGTAAATGAGGATAATTGTGTAATTGTATGTCATGAATCACCTCTTGTTGTATGATTGTGAGAATATACATTGTGATTGTGATTGTGGTTTGTTGAATATATTGGGTGTTACCTTCCAACACACTAACTTGGATCGGTTGCCACGTTCCGGCATAAACATGGGATAGGTTGCCACATTCCGATATAAACATTGGATCGGTTGCCACGTTCCGGCATAAACATTGGATCGGGTACCACGTACCGGTACGCTAAAAGTTTCGGTGTGGGTTTCATGAGAGGACCATTGAATTGGGTTTTGTGAGAGGAGCATTGAATTGTGATGTGTATCTACTTGGGATGATTACGTTCATGTCTAATGATGATTGATATTTGAAGATTGTATGTTGCTCTAAATTGATAACCAATGTGTATTATTGAGAATGTGGGATGCTACATTGATCCTGAAAAGATGACTAATATTTTCTATGTTCGGTATATGCCTGTTTATAATATTTTGGTTACTTGCATGTGTTTCACTTATTGGGATAGCCACGTGATCCTACCAGTACATTGTGGTTGTGTACTGATACTGCACTTGCTCTTTGTTTGTTGTGTACAGAGCATCTTCATGCGGCTATTGATAGACCTCAGTTAGGTGGCTATTGAGCGTGACCGGATTCAAGGGTGAGCAAGTTCTTTCAGGCTACCATGGATCTCTCTTGTTAAAGTCCACTCTCTTCAAACTCAGACTATTTATTTAAGGTGTTTTGTTAGTTTTGGGGTTGTACCCCTTGTTCTTAGACTTGTCGTTAGTAGAGTTTTGGTACAGTGACTTTCAGGTTCTAGGGGTTGTTCTTCCGCATTAGTTGGGTTAGTTATATAAACCTTTGGAGTTTATGGGGACTCCGTATTAATTATAAAGTTATTTAAACCTACTTTCGTAGCTTTAAATGTGTATTGCTTAACCCTGGGTCATGACATATTCTCACATTATAATAATTATGTCACTTAAAAAATTACTTGCATAAACTAACTTTTAAATGAGTGTAATATAAATTAGATTTAGATGTATACTCCTGAACGCAAAGAGAATACATGTGTTAATCTTTGCATTCTTCATCGATTATAGCTTGCATGTATTTATTTAACATAAAACGTAAGTTGCCCAATACAACTAACAAATCCTTTTATGGTTCTTTAGTCGTTCTAATTTATTTGTATGATAATAATTTTCTTAAACAATATTGTACATTTGTACTACGAACTTTCACAAATCCTCTTGAAGGAATGGTGGTCTTAATAGAGTCTGCATTGTAGCCCTGCTAATAGAGGAACCATAAAAGTAACATTAGCAATAATGAATTAGGGCAATGGAGTTTTTTAATTGTGACTTTATATTAGTCACTTGATTGTAACTTTATAACTTTATATTATAAACAAAACTGATTCCAAAAAAAAAAAAAGATGATACCTCTGAAGGTAAACTTTAGCCCAGCGTAAATGAGAGTTCAGGAACAGGATTAAACACAAACCTAGACAAAAGAAAAAAACATGCATTAGTTATTCGTAGAAATAATATTTATTGACACCTGAAGTTGTTCTGAATTTTCAAAAAGACACTTTTTACACAATCTGCATTATCAATATACAATAATTTTTCAACATGATTTATCAATAATTATCAACCATGTGTTTATATCATAAAATAATTCAATGAGGTATATATATGGACAATAATTTATCATGATAGAAACTTTTAAACAAGAAATAAAATATCCACAAGTCACAGCCACATGAGAATTGTAAATTAATTTATTTTTGTCTATTCATTACACACTTTTATTTTTGTGCTTGATCTTGTTACAAAAACAACTTTTGATAATACTTATTTTGACCGAGCAATATTTTGCACAATGAATCTTCAAATTTCTAGCCAGCTCAATCCGTTCCTCACTTGTTGTTTCTACGATTGCCTGCAAATTAAATATAAAAAATATTAACATATTAGAAAAAGTCTACTAAGTGTGCGTGTGTGCGTGTGTGTTGTGTGTTGTGTGTTGTGTGTTGTGTGCGTGAGCGTGTATGTGCGCATGCGCATCCGCGCGCGTGCGTGAATAAAAATAGTTTACGAAAATTATAATTCGACACCAGAAGGCGTAAGAAAGGATCCACTTGTTGACCATTCTCAACATAGTTTGGATTATATAAATTATAGGAAATTGGTCTGCACGACCAATTTCACATTTCAACAAATAAAAAATAAAACATAGTCTAAACACCCATATATCCACTCCCTCAAATTTTCGCACAAATTATAAAGAAAATAATATTATATAAAATGAAATAGAAAAAGTATAAAAATACATTGAACGTGGAGCTCTTGTTGTGGAGGCACTTGGTGGAGCATTTGGATATTAAGGATTTGTCTCAATGACTATTCTTTGCATTCATTTGATTAAATAAATAAAAAATAAAAAATGTTACCACCCTTGAACAATTACAAAAAGTTAATATTTTCATATTATAATAATTATGTTAGCTTAAAATATTACTTGCATAAACTAACTTTTAAACGAGTGTAATATAAATTAGGCTTATATGTATACTCTTGAACGCAAAGAGAATACATGTGTTAATCTTGGCATTCTTCCTTGATTATAGCTTGCATGTATTTATTTAACAAAAAATGTAAGTTGCCCAATACAAGTAACAAATCCTTTTATGGTTCTTTCGTCGTTCTAATTTGTTTTTCTAATACTAATTTTCTTAAATAACATTGTACCCTTGTACTACGAGATCTCACAGATCCTCTTGTAGGAATGGTGGCCCTATTAGAGTCTGCATTGTAGTCCTACTAATAGAGGAACCGTAAAAGTAACATTAGCAATGATGAATTAGGGCAATGAAGTTTTGAAATTGTGACTTTATATTAGTCACTTGATTGTAACTTTAAAACATTATATTATAAACAAAAACGATTCCAAAAAAAAAAAAAAAAAACGATGATGCTACCTTTGAAGGTAAATTTTGGCCCAGCGTAAATGAGAGTTCAGGAACAGGATTAAATACAGGCCTAGACAACAGAAAAAAATAGCATGCATTAGTTATTCGTAGAAATAATATTAATTAACACCTAAAGTTGTTCTAAATTTTAAAAAATACACTTTTTACACAATTTGCATTATCAATATACAATACTTTTTCAAAATGATTTATCAATAATTATCAACCATGTGTTTATATAATTAAATAATTCAATGAGGTATATATATGTACAATAATTTATCATGATAGACACTTTTAAACAAGAAATAAAATATCCACTAGTCACAACCACATGAGAATTGTAAATTAATTTGTTTTTGTCTCTTGATAACACACTTTAATTTTGTGCTTGATCTTATTACAAAAACAATTTTTGACAATACTTATTTTGACCGAGAAATATTTTGCACAATGAATCTTCAAATTTCTAGTCAGCTGAATCTGTTCCTCACTTGTTGTTTTTACGATTGTCTGGAAATGAAATATAAAAAATATTAACATAATAGCAAAAGCGTGTACGTGCGCATGCGTGCGTGTATTGTGTGCGTGCACGTGAGCACCCCTGCACGTGCGTGCACGTGAGCACCCCTGCGCGTGCGTGCATGAATAAAACCAACTTACGAAAATTTTAATTCGACGACATAAGGCGTAAGAAAGGATCCACTTGTTGACCATTCTCAGCATAGTGTGGATCATATAAAATGCTGAGAATTGGTCTGCACCACCAATTTCACATTTCAACACATAAAAAATAAAACATAGTCTAAGCACCCATATATCCACTCCCTCAAATTTTGGCACAAATTAATATGAAAATAATATTATATAAAATGAAACAAAAAAAGTATATAAGATCGTTGAACGTAAAGCTCTTGTTGTGGAGGTTCTTGGTGGAACATTTGGATATTGAGGATTTGTCTTAATGACCATTCTCTGCATTCATTTGATTAAATAAAATAAATAAATAAATAAATAGAAAATGTTACCATCCTTGAACAATTACAAAAGTTAATATTCTCACGTTATAATAACTATGTTTGCTTAAAAAATTACATGCGTAAACTAACTTTTAACCGAGTGTAATATAAATTAGATTTAGATGTATACTCCTGAACGCAAAGATAATACATGTTTTAATCTTGGCATTCTTCATTGATAATAGCTTGCATGAATTTATTTAACATAAAACATAAGTTGCCCAATACAACTAACAATCCCTTTTATGGTTCTTTCTGTTATCTCCTGTATTCAGATTAGCATACCAGAAATAATAAAAGATGAAAAGAAAAACACAAAGAACTATCCGAGTCCACAGAACCCACTGTGTGTCCTTAAGAAATTTAATCCCCTCAAGTACCCGAGGTTGCAGATT
>JAJOOD010016443.1:0-24363 GCA_029582525.1 Solanum tacnaense | reverse complement strand
GGGGAATGAGTGAAGGAAATTTAATGCATTGAAAGTGGAGGGAAGGTCAAATACTTAAAAGTTAAATTTTATTTTTTTACTTTTACTATAATATTTTAGTTTTAAAATATAAATTCTCACAACTATGATTTCCGTCACTTAATGGGTTTCCATTAACTACTCCTACTAAAATTATTTAATTTGTTTGACATAATCAAGTAAAAATAGTATGTCAATTATACTCCATCTATATAGATAAATTTTAAAAAATGTAAATTACATTCAAATAGATAAATAATAAAATGAGAATAAAATTTGGTATCTATGTGACAAAAATTATTTGTCGCAAAATTATATGTTAAATAGAGACAATAATATAATCATCGCTAATTATTTGAATTATTAGTGACAAAAAGTAAAGTCACAATTAAATGTAAAATTTGTAGTTAAATTTTACAATAATTAAGTAAAAATTGTAATTCGTCGCTATTGAATCATCATAGTTTTAGTGAGCAAAATATTTCTTGCCCAAATGTAGATTATTTTAGGACAAAAAATGATTTGTCATAAATTGGGTACATCATTTAGTGACAAAATAATGTGTCATTGATAGCTTTATATTTGTAGCTAATAGTACTCAATAAATGGACAAAATTTTGTTACAAAATTTTATGTTTCGTCACTTAAAGTATTGGCCATAGATCTTTAGCAACATAATATGATTTTCGTCATTAAAGATGAACAATTAGTGACGAATTTCATGTTGTAGCTAGTAATTTCGTAGCTAAATATCATATTTGTTGTAGTGTTACCTGGGTAGTCAAGGCCTGAGCAAGTACTTCGTAAGCAGCCCTGAACTCGGTATGCATGACTCGCTTCTTCAATGGGTCTGCTGGAGCTGCTTGCTGATTCATTGTGTTAACTCTTCTGGGAGGCATTTTCCAAAATACGAAGAGCAGGAGTTACAAGGAGATTGAATAGAGTTCATACTCACGCACGATAATAATAGCAAAGAAAGTGATTGTTTTTCTTAAAACACTTCTTAGCCTCCCTCTCATAGATGTGGTGCACTTCACAGCCATGAAAGATAATCTACTTAGTGCGACTTTCAGACAACCTAGGACTCTTGAACCTAATGCTATGATACCATGTTTTTCATGCCTCGAGGTTACCTCCTTTTGCGTAACATGGGACCTAGGATCACAAGTAACCCCAAGCTAACCATATGTCTGGCATATATAAAGCATACTGAGAATAACTAAATAAAACATGTACTATGCAGAAGCTAAAACAATGGATAACTGAAAGTGGGGAATACCCAATTACTCTGAATGTATAAGACATACTAAGAGTTTAATAAGCACTGAAAGATGAACTTAACAATTCAAGTTGATTCTACTACTATGTCTAAAAAGCTTCTAATTGAGTTTTGTTGCTTGGACATGCCCCCCAGCTAACTCTAACAAAATTGAAAACGGAATAAAAAGACTAGAATGAAAAGCATGTCTATTGTCCTCGGAATACGAGGACTCACCATTGAAGCTGTTGAATCAGGACCGAGAATCGATCTAAGCGTGATCTGGATGCTGAGTACCTGAACCTACATCATGAAAGGATGTAGCGCAGAGTATGCATCAATACTTGAAATGTACCGAGCATGGATCATATAGATACAAAGTTGAACAAATATATACAAACTAAACAAAGCATAACTGAGTAATGACATAAACTGAGCACGAATGTAAATACTAAAACATAACTGAAAAGTTAAGCTGAATGCAATGACCAAGTACTAATAATAAGAATAACATGCTAAACTGAAAGCTGAAGTATATACTGAAAACCTGGTCAAATGCACTGAGAGGCTGACAGTGGGAGCTACTATTAACCAACATAAAACCACGTGAGCTAAGCGTGGAATCCACTGTATACACCCCATTGAGAGGACCCAATATACCTTGCCAGGGGTATAAAGGCATGACTGGCGTGATCACTAAATCTGATGCACAACAAAGGGGACTTATAGTCCTACGGGGGCACGTAGTTCTGGGACTATGAGGGTACATTGAACCCTAGTCCACTTGGTGCTAAGTCTACTCCCAACTAAATATGTATATGACACAAATGCAACTGAAATAATAAATAGCTCAAAATACTGACATGCTAACTGAGAATGCAACATTTATATACTGATAATGTGACATTCGAAATCTGATGCATGATTATCTGTTTAACTGACCTAGCAAGTGTAATTCATGAAATAGGAGAATCTACACAAACTAGGGTTTAGAGTTTCATACAAGGAATTAAGCAAACTTTCCAAGAAACAAGCTATTTCGATTTAGGATACAACAATAGCTAAATCACAGTAAATATCCAAGGATTTTGAAACCCTAGGTCTAAACAAGATACAGAGAATCACGGAACTGACTAGATTTTAGGGACCTAGTGGATGAAAGGAATCCATTAGTGAAATCCCACACACTTTGTGACGAAATCTACGGAAAAATCCTTTGATTTCAGGGCTGAAACTTGAAGAACAATGCTGCTTGTTCTTGAAGGAAACTGGCGCCTCTTTGTCTTTTTTATTCATTCTAATTTGGATGATTTTTGGAGAATGAGGATTCTAGGTATGTTTGACTAAGTTATTAGGCTTAAACTGAGTAAAACGACTTAGTTTAGGCATCAAACATCATAGTTTAAGTGCCAAACACATGGGGAAATGACCGAAATGACCCTTACTTAAATCTGACGAGTTCCACCTACTACAGGACTGATGGGCCATTGGTTGACCTATCAACCGTTGGTAGGGTTCGTCGGTAAACTCTGCTCGATAGGGTTTCACTAAAACAAGCATAACTTTTTACTTCGAGATGGGATTTTAGCAAGCTCGGTGGTGTTGGAAAGATGATTCAATTATCTTTCATTTTGTAGGTAATGAACCACCTAATTCATTTTGTGCTAAAAGATATGATAGTTTGAAGTTGACCCAACAACAATTTTCCTCTAATTAGCAACTGACCCTCACCTACGGTCCGTTGGTCCAACCACGGACCATCTTGGTCTAACGTGGGTGGGGTCAGAGACCATATACATTTGGTACCCAATGAGGGACCCCACCTACGGATCGTGTGTCTGACCACGGACCGTCGGTGGCTTCCGTGGTTCCTGCATGAGGTCCTAGAAAGCTGCATTTTTCTATTTTCTCAAGTACGAGGTGTTACATTACCGTCAAATTCCTCCTCAACCATGTTGTAGTAAGCATGCTGATCATGAATTTGTATGTATAAAGGGTCATTATAAGCTTCATCAGGACGTTGGGGCAGCAAATATAAAGTGTCCAATGCATCATTAATATCATTATAAACTCTATGAAAGTGTCTAAACTTTATTGACACAACCCGCCAACAAAGATCTTGTAAACAATGTTGATATGGTATGAGCTTTGGGTCACGAGTTTCTCATTTTCCTTGAATTTGATGAACTAGCAAGTTTGAGTCTCCCAACATTGACAATTCTTGGATGCCTATTTCAGTAGCTAATCTCAAACCCAAGATGCAAGCTTCTTACTCTGACATATTGTTGGTACAATAGAATCTAAGTTAGGTTGTTATATGGTAACATTCTTCTAATTCAGACATAAGAACAACTCCTATCCCAACCGATTCATTGTGAGAGGCCCTGTAAAAGAACAAAGCACATCCTTGATTGTTATTGAGAATAACGTCATCAACTTATGATATCTCTTCGCCAGGAGAGTAGATCTTAATTAGTTCATATTTTTCATCAACAGGGTTCTCTACCAAATGATTTGTCAATGCTTAGGCTTTCATTGTTGTTTGTGTCACATAGATAATGTCTGACTCTGTGAGTAATATTTTCCATTTTGCAAGCCTACCCGTGGGCATGGGCTTTTGAAAAATGTATTTCAAGGGATCCATGCAACAAATGAGGTAAGAAGTGTAAGATGGAAGGTAATGCTTCAACTTTTGCGCAAATCAAATCAAGGCACAACATGTTCTATCAAGAAGAGTGTTCTTAGACTCAGAAGAGGTAAATTTCTTATTGAGGTAATAGAAGGTCTTCTCTTTCTTACTAGTGACATCATATTGACCTAATACGCAGCCAAAAGGATTATTCAACACTGAAATATACAATATCAACAGTTTGCCCGGCTCAGGAGGAACCTACATAGGGGGATTCAACAAGTACCTTTGATTCTATCAAAAGCCTCTCGACATTCTCCGGTCCATTTGACCATAACATTCTTCTTTAATAACTTAAAAAATGGCTTTGCAAGTTGTTGTGAGTTGAGCAATGAATCTACTGATGTAGTTTAGCCTTCCTATAAGGCTCATCACCTCATTCTTGTTCTTTCGCGGTGGCAATTCCTTAATAGATTTTATCTTTGAAGGATCTAACGCAATACCTCATTGGCTAATTATATCCCCCAAAAGCTTTCCTGACGATACTC
This sequence comes from Solanum tacnaense, assembly GCA_029582525.1. Classification (NCBI taxonomy): domain Eukaryota; kingdom Viridiplantae; phylum Streptophyta; class Magnoliopsida; order Solanales; family Solanaceae; genus Solanum; species Solanum tacnaense. The sequence goes on along the minus strand of JAJOOD010016443.1, from coordinate 19,910 downwards.
CAAATACACATTTTGCAGGATTAATCTTGAGATTATACCTGCGGAGCCTTTCGAAGAATTTCCTTTAGTGTTTCACATGATCTGACTTCTTTTTTATTTAATGAATACGCATCCATATAAACTTCTATTTCTTTATGCATCATATCATGAAACATGATTTTTATTGCTCTCATATAAGTTGTTCCCGCATTTTTTAACCCAATTGGCATGACTCGATAACAGTAGGTACCCCATGATGTGATAGGGATTTTTTTTTTGCATCTTCATCATCTATAATAATCTAATGGTACCCCACTTGTGATCCACAAAAGATGCAATTTCATGCTTGGCATAATTGTAAAACAAAAATGTGGATGTTGGGCAATGAATAGTCAACTTTTGGACTTTCTTTATTCAAATCACGGTAATCAACACACACTTGAACCTTGTTGTCTTTCTTAGGGATAGGCACGATAATGGCTAACCAAGAAGGATATTGAGCGACTCGAATGACTTTGTCTTCAAGTTGCTTTGTGATTATGTCTTTAATTATTACACTAATGTCAGTTTTAAGATTTCTCAACTATTGCTTAACCAACGGAAACTTAGGGTCCGTCGGCAACTTGTGAACCACCATATCAATGCTTAACCTAGGCATACCATCATAAGACGACATAAAAACATCCTTTTAATGAAACAGAGCCTGCATTATATCTTCCTTTTGTTGTCGAGCATGTACACTTATCTTAGTGTAACACCCGCTATTTGAAAGAACTGGAATTAGAATGAACCATTTTTGGAAAGAATAAAAATCTTGGAATTTGGCAAGTATGTTAAGTATGAATTTTGGGTCAACCTCAAACGACCATAACTCCTGGTAAAGGATGAGATAGGTGGGCTACAAGATATCAAATGAAAGGTCTTTGAATTATCTTTCTAACGCCACCGAGTTTGCTAATTTTTGAGTTTGTATGAGGGAGATATTCTTTATTGAAGGCACGTTGTCTGAATAAGGAAAATCAACCGAATTTTATAGGGGTATTTTGGTCTTGTCATTACCCAATTAAATTATTTGGTTTTTAGTAAGCTATTTGGGGTCTAAACTAAGTTATTTCAGTTTACGCAATTAAGAATTATGCTGAGGCTTTGAGAGAGGAGAAAAAAGGAGAAAAGTCAAGGTGTTCTTGGAGATTTCTTGCGGAATCAAAGCCGTTTCGCCAATGTTTGATCCCTACAGAAGATTGTGAGACTTTCATAGCGTTGGGTTCGTTCACCCAAACGTCAATCATGTTTAGTTTAGCAGAATTCGTTCTTGAAAGTTGAAAGTTTGATGATCTTGAATTGTGGTCTTGAAATTGGCTTTCGTTCTTAACAATTGATGGGATTGTTGAATTGTAGATGGAATCGTGTCGATATTAGAGTCGTTTAGGAGTATATTCTTGTGTATATGTACTGGGTATCTGAATCTAAAGAGGAATTGAGAAAAATAATCAAATTTTGGAGAATTGGGGTTAGAAAATGAAGAAGGAAAAAGTTGGGCAGAAACTGGGAACCAGGTCCGCGACGCGGACCTGTTCCTTAGAAGTGGAACTTTTCTCTCCGTGCCTCGGAGAGATTGCGGAACCCTCTGCCTTAAAATTTATTTCGTGACCGAATATTAAAATCCATCTCCGCGTCGCGAACTTGCTTCCAGACAGTGATTTCTTGATCATTTCGCATGTTTAACTATCTAAAAACACTCCTAAACATCACAAGATCTTTCCTATCACAAATCAAAACCTTGAATTCATAAATCAAATTCAAGGTAGAGTTGAGAGTCAAGTCTTGAGGGTTCTTCGAGTCATTTTAAGAAGTCTTTTACAGATCTTTTAAACTTGTTTTAAGACTAAAGCATTGAGATTGAGAAAGAGTAGAGCCAGGTTCATTTTCTTTAAAATGTTATATGGGGACTATGTATTCCCAAAGAGTAAATGTTTTCACATTTAAGATGAGAGGAAACACTGATTTCCGAACGAGTTTTCATGAGTAGTTTTGAGTTCAATCTCTTTTAAGAGATAGATTTTTGAGTAATAGCCTCAACCCATAGAGAAAGATTTATGTTTTTAAACATACGAGATGTGTATATTTTGGGAGTAGCATTGATCATCGATATGGGGACGAGATAATAATAACTCAAGTCTCCATAAACCACGTAGCCAACGTGGGTAGAAAGGGTCATACTTCTTAGATGGTTCTGTAATGCTTTTAGCGTAGACTAGTGGATCCACTTAGTTGAGGCATTTTATATCCCGACAAGTTATAGGATAATTCTCGCAGCGTGAGCGAGACGGTGTATCATCACATAGCTCATTGTGATGGTTTTCGATGAGAGAAACTCCCACAAAATTATATTGCTTTATTATATATATAAATTTAGTTGTTATCGTATTTCTCCAATACTTTGAGTTGCTATTTACTGTTTAAATGCTTTATATAAACTACATCTTTACTGCTGTTTATTTTTGCATTGAGTTGAGTATCCATGAGTTGAGTAAAGCTGAGGTAAGTGTTTCTTTCAGAATTCAGTTCAAGATTATGTCATGTTTAGTTTTTCCCTCGTCTACTCGTACATTCAATGTACTGATGTCATTTGGCTTGCATCGTTTTATGATGCAGATAAAGGTAACCATGATAAGCATCCAACGCTTTGTTGATCAAGTTGAACACTCAGAGTCAGTTGGTGAGCCTCCTTTCTTCCGGAGGATACCCTTTTATTGCTTTATTATTCTAGTTTATTTGGATGTTGGTGGTCTTTTCCCGACGTCCATCTCAGTTGTTAGAGGCATCATAGACAGTTAGTTATTAGTTCTTTAGTTTTGTTATTTCAGTTGTGTTGATTATAAGACTTGATTTTCCTTATGGGCAAGTTGAATGTTTTATTTTATAAAAAATCTAGTTTATTCATGAGTTATCTTTGTTGAGTAAATTATTCCGCTGAGTAGTAATCCAGGCCATGGGTTCGCTTGGGGCCACAATGGTTCTCGAGTGCCAGTACCGCCCAGGGTGTAGGCTTGGGGCGTGAAAAACTTGGTATCAGAGCACAGAGTTCAAGAGTCCTAGGGAGTCTATGAAGCCGTGTATGTAGAGTCCTAATTATCGGTGTGAAGCACGCCATATCTATAATTAGGAGGCTTCAACATTTAGGAACTATCTCACTTTTTTCATACTCATTTTGTGAGATAGAGTTTATCTCTAAAAAGTTTCTTCTAACTCGTGCTTGCGTGTATCTTTCATATCCTTTGCGAAGAGTTGTCAGAGGTCATCCTTCTAGGAGAAATGTTGAGGAATAAGGGGTACCCAATGCACCTAAAGTGCAACCCCAAGGAGAGGTCACTAATGATGAGTTCTGGGAAGCTATTCGGATGTTGAGTCAAGTTGTGACCAATCAAGTTGGATAGAGAGAGAATTGATAGAAAGTAGCTGATACTTCTAGGATCTGTGAATTTTTAAGGATGAATTCTCCAAGCTTCACTGGTTCAAGTGTCACTGAAGATACAAAAAACTTTGCAGAAGAACTACAAAAAGTGTTTGAGGTTATGCGTGTTGTTGATGTTGAGCGAGTGGAACTAGCTACATATCAACCGAATAGTGTTGCTAAAATCTGGTTTGACCAATAGAAGAAGGGTAGAGCTGAGGGTGCACCGATTTTAAGCTGGGCTGTGTTCGAGATTACTTTCTTGGGGCGTGTCTTTCCCCGGGAACCGAGAGAAGCAAAGGTACGAGAATTCCTTACTTTTAAGAAAGAATCGATGAATGTTCATGAGTACAGTCTGGAGTTCACCTAACTTTCTCGTTATTCCCCGTAGATGGTTGCTAACATGAGGATAATGATGAGCATGTTTGTTGCTGGGTTGTCTCGTTTGTCAAGTAAATAGGGCAAGGCAGCTATGCTGATAGAAGATATGGACATAGCAAGGCTGATGATCCATGTGCAACAGGTTGATGAGGATAAGTTGAGGTATAGAGAAGAGTTTAGAAATAAGAAGGCTAAGACATCGGGGAATGAGTCCGGCCAGCAAAATAGTAACGCGAACCGGTCATCCTTCCAACATAAGCAAAAGGAACCTGCTCCATCATCTGCTAGTGCACCTGCACCAAGGAGAAGAAGTGAGTTCAATACTTAGAGTTCACAGAATTTCAGAGTTGGATCTGCACAGTCTCAAGGTAGTGTGGCACAAGGAGGTAATTGGGCCCCTACATGTGCTAAGTATGGTAGCAACCACCCAGGTACATGTCGCGATGAATCCACTGGTTGTTTCAAGTGTGGTCAGGAGGGTCAGTTCATGAAAGAGTGTCCTAAGAACAGGCAGGGCAGTGGAAATAGTGGCAATAGAGCCCAATCTTTTTTAGTTGTCCCACTAGACAGGGCTGCACCTAGAGGCACTACTTCAGGGACTGGCGGAGGAGCAAACTACCTATATGCTATCACTAGTCGCTAAGAGCAAGATAATTCTCAAGATGTTGTCACTGGTATGATGAAAGTCTTAACTTTTGATGTTTATGCTTTGCTAGATCCAGGAGAAAGTCTATCTCTTGTGACTCCTTATATTTCCATGAATTTTGATATTTTTCCTGAGCAATTTCTTGAGCTCTTCAGTGTTTCTACACATGTCGGTGAGTCTATTCTAGCTGAGAGAGTCTATCGTGATTGTACCATTTCCATCAATCACAAGAGCACCATGGTTGACTTAGTTGAGTTAGAGATGGTAGATTTTGATGTCATTCAAGGTATGGACTGGCTTCATGCCTGTTATGCCTCGGTCGATTGTAGAACTCAAGTTGTTAAGTTCTAGTTTCCTAATGAGCTAGTTGTAGAGTGGAGTAGTAGTTCAGCATTGTCTAAGGGTCGTTTCATTTCGTACCTTAAGGCGAGAAAGTTAGTTTCCAAGGGTTGTGTCTATCACTTAGTCTAAGTTAATGACTCTAGTGTTGAGACATATCCTATTCAGTCAGTTCTAGTTGTGAGTGAGTTTCCAGAAGTCTTTCCAAATGATCTACCTCGAGTCCCTCCTGAGAGAGAAATAGACTTCAGTATAGATATTCTTCTCGATACTCGTCCTATCTCTATTCCGCCATATAGAATGGCACCAACAGAGTTGAAAGAGCAGTTGAAAGATCTCATTGAGAAGGGTTTTATTAGGCCAAGTGTCTCACCTTGGGGCGCTCCGGTGTTATTTGTGAGGAAGAAAGATGGTTCTCTTAGAATGTGCATAGATTACTATCAGTTGAACAAGGTTACTATCAAGAATAGGTATCCACTTCCGAGAATTGATCATCTTTTAAATCAACTTCAGGGTGCCACTTGTTTTTCTAAGATAGACTTCAGATCTAGCTATCATCAGTTGAGAGTAAGAGAAAGTGATATCCCTAAGACAACTTTCAAGACCCGCTACGATCATTATGAGTTCCTAGTTATGTCCTTTGTTTCGTCCAATGTTGCGGCAACATTCATAGACCTTATGAACAGAGTATTCAAGCCTTATTTAGATATGTTTGTTATTGTTTTCATTGATTACATTCTAATCTATTCAAGGAATGAGGACGATCATGCTAGTAATCTCAGAGTAGTTCTCCAAACTCTCAAGGATAAGGAGTTATATGCTAAGTTTTCGATGTGTGAATTTTTGCTTGAGTCTGTGGCATTCTTAGGCAATATTATTTCCGGTGATGGAATTAGAGTTGACAGTAAGAAAATAAAGGTTGCGCAGAATTGTCCTAGACTCACATCTCCAACTGGTATTAAAAGTTTCTTGGGGTTGGCTGGATATTTTATAAGGTTCGTCGAGGGGTTCTCATATATTTCATCTCCTTTGACCAAGTTGACTCAGAAAATAGTTAAATTTCAATGGTCTAAAGCTTGTGAGAAAAACTTTCAAGAATTGAAAAAACGATTGACTACTGCCCAAGTATTGACCTTACCAAAGGTACACAAAGTTTTGTGGTATATTATGATGTGTCCAGACTCGATTTGGGTTGTGTGTTAATGCAGAATGGCAAGGCTATAACTTATGCCAACAGAAAGACTAAGGTTCACGAGAAGAATTACCCAACCCATGATCTAGAGTTGGCGGCCATAGTATTTGTTTTGAAAATATGGCATCACTATCTTTGTGGTGTTAATGTAGATGTGTTCACCGATCACAAGAGCCTTCAGTATGTGTTTAGCCAGAAAGAGCTTAATCTCAGACATAGGAGGTGGTTGGAGTTACTCAACGATTATGATATGAGTATTCTCTATCACCCATGTAAGGCTAATGTGGTTGTTGATGCTTTGAGAAGATTGTTGATGAGTTCAAGATTTGGACTCATTTAGGGCTTTGTTTATATAGATTTAGTGTCCTCAAATGCTTCATTTGTGCCTTAAACTGATGTTAAATCCTTGATTTTCAGGTACATAGATTGAAGAATATAGCAAAGACCACTAACAAGCAAAAAGAAACCAAAACAAACTGAAGAATTGAAGAAAGGCAAGCCTGGTGATTGACAAGGTCACTTGGTGAATCGCCAGGTGGCTATTTCCACCGCCTAAAGTTCTGGTGTGCCAACCCTGAGGGAAGAGACTAAGTCGGTGATAAAAAGGAGCAGTCGGTGCAATGCCAACTAGTTCCGCAAAGCTAAGATGGAACGCCCAACGTTACAAACCTTGAGGATGCTGAATACCACGGTGAAAAGGCGATGAAAGAGATCAAACGGCGGCTCACCGAGTGGTTCCGTGAGCTCGACTTACTTCGCCAAATGGCCATTCGTAGCTTATTTTCGGCGACTATAAATTAGATTTTAAGCATTTAGTTTTGTATCTTCTGACATTGTTTTACAGCTTTGAGCATCTATTTTTATTTTAGAACTCTTTTCTCTATAGTTTTTCATAGCTTTTAAGAATTTGAGAAGTTCAATTTGGAGAATTTGAAAGTCAGTTTCGAAGATTCAACAAATTGAAGCATTGTAAAGACTAAATCTCTCTTACCCAGTTAATGGCTAATCGATTTGGTAATGGTTTTTACCTTTTTATGATGTTAGGCTAAACCCCCAATTGTCGGGGTGTGATCATGTGATTATGGGCTGAATTAGTTTATGTGTATTGCTAATTACTAGTTTAAATGCTATTTAAAAGTAAGTATAATCATTAATTGTGGTTGAATTTAAGAATTGTAGTTGCAAATGCAGCTCTATATTTGTGTTATTGGCTTGCTTGAGAGAGAGGTTTTAGAACTAAAATTACTGATTAATGATTTGTAGGTATTGGGTTGACCTGGGTTTAGCTTGAGAGAGTGAATCCTTAACCTAATCCCACACATTTAGCTCGAGAGAGTGAATGGATTAAAGTGTGGGATGTTCTTCATTGTCATGCTTGTTCATGTTCGAAATAAATCACTTGATTCGGGGTAAACTATATCCCTTATAGTCTAGCCTACTCACTGATATCTAGATATTTACTAGTAGTTGCAATTACCCATCTACCTATATTTGCGTACAATCGATCACACCCTGAGAATCTATCTCCTTATTGTTATTTAGACTAATCCAATTCTAGGTGTTCAACGATCGTAAATCAGTATAAAATCCAACTAAATGAGTTGGGGTCGAATCCCACAGGGAGTGGTATGTGTTTAGAATTCAATTAAAAAGTATGAATGCGGTCTAATCATCCATAAGAATAAACATTATCGGAAAAAGACATATCAAATTAAAGGGGTGACACGAACGTCAAATGGGGGTTTTGATTTGCAATTATCACTACACAACAGTCACAAACAAGTCTAAATAACATTAAGGAGATAGATTCTCAGGGTGTGATCGATTATAGGAAACTATAGGAATATGCATAATTGCAACTACTAGTAAACAACTAGATATCAGTGAGTAGGTTGGACTATAAGGGAGATAGTTTTCTCTCAAACAACTACCCCGAATCAGGTGATTTCTTTCTAATATCAACAACTAGATATCAGTAAGTAGGCTGGACTATAAGGGAGTAGTTTTCTCTCAAACAACTACCCTGAATCAAGTGATTTCTTTTGAATATCAACAACCATGACAATGAGGAACAGCCCACACCTTAATCCATTCACTCTCTCGAGCTAAATGTGTTGGATTAGATTTAGGATTCACTCTCTCGAGCTAAACCTAGGTCAACCTCTAGCACCCCAGAATTTTTTTGAGCTAAGACTCGAACCGTCCTTCGTTGTGAGTAGCATTTTACTAAAGAATTTAAAATTTCTTGAGTGTTAAGGTCACTAGATGGTGCTCCTCGAGTTCCAAGAAGAACCTAATAAAAAAGCATTCAAATCATTCCTAGTTTTTCTTAAGTTTTCAGTAAACTTCAAACGACCATAACTCCCAGTAAAAGATGATTTAGGTGAGCTACCAGATAGAAAATTAAATCCCTTAGAGTCCTCTTTCAAACTCAACCGAGTTTTATCAATTCCGAGTTCTGAGTAAAAGTTATGACGGATTTAATAACGTCGCGCAAACCTGGTAGCAGCTCCACGATAGCTCTGCGACGCGGAGCGAATACGAACCTCACTGCCTCGTGAAAAATCATTTCGACTCCCAACTCATTTTAATTATTTCTTTTGGGGTATTTTAGTCCTAAAAACCCATAGGAGGTCATCTAAATTGCCCTAAACGAGTAGAAAATCAGGTTTTCACAAATCAAAACCCTCTCATCCACTCTAAAGATTCTACTCTCAAGAAACGCTAAGGCTAAGGTTCATCTCTCAAGATTTTCTTTCAAGTGCTGCAAGAAGATGGTTCTTTCAGGTATGTAAGCTTCCATTGTGTTAGGTTTGTTCACCCACACACCAATCATTTTAATTTCATCTTGAATTTCGTTCTAAAAGTTGAAGCTTTGACGTTCTTGTTATGTATTCATGAATTTGCTTTCATTCTTGAATTGGGCTGAGATTGAGGAGTTCTTGAGGTTAATGTGTCGATTTATAAAGGGTATAGAGTTAGATTCTAGTGTACATGTGTTGGGTATTTAAATCTAAAGAGAGATTGAGAAAAAAAATTGAAGTTAGGTGAATTGGGGTTAGGAAACGAAGAAGAAATTTCGTTGGTCCAAATTTGGAACCCCCTCCGCATCGTGCAGCCACTTTTCAGATTTGTGAAAAGCCGTTTTCGAAACCAAAATTTAAATGATTCTCCGCGTCGCGGACCCACATTCAGATATTGACTTTCAGTCTCTTCTCATGTTTAGCTATCTAAAATCATTCCTAAACATCATGAGACCTTTTCTATCACAAACCACAACCTTGAATTCATAAATCATATTCAAGGAAGAGTTGAGAGTTAAGTCTTGAAAGTTCTTACGAACATTTTCAGAAAATCCTTTTTTGCCTTTTTGAGGAGTCTTCTACAAATTCTAATAACTTGTTTCAAGACTCGAGCAAGTGAGTATGAGATTGAGAATAATGTATTCATGAGTCTACCTTGTCATCATGAGATCTTTCTTATCATGAACCATAACTCTTGAATTCATAATTCACATTCAAGAGATAGTTAAGAGTAGAGTTCAAGAAAGCCTTTGAGTTCAATTGTGAATCCTTGAGACCAACTATCGATTTGAACTAAGTTTTGAGAAAATAATTCAGAGATAATGAGAAGAGTCTTATACCTTAGTTCCTTATTGATATTTTGACCCTTGAGTCAAGTTATTCATGCCCATAACTTCCGCATGAACACCATCAATTTAGTATCTTTGAAAGGAGTAGTATCTTCAAGTTCTAAGCCTTTAAGTGTTGAGTTCCTAATACCTTTTGAGAAGTATCTTTGAGTCATTGAGTTGAGTAGTTCATGCTCATAATTCCGCATGAACTCTGAGTTGAGCATTCTTTGAATGAGTAGTATCATTGAAGTTCTTGTGTTCCAAGTATTTGAGTTTTATCTATGGTTATTGAAAACGTTGCATTGAGTAGTTCATGTCCATAATTCGGAATGAACCATATTTTAAGAAGTCTCTTACAAACAATTTAACTTTGTTTTAAGACTTAAGTTTTGAGTTCAGTAAAGAGTAAAGTTGAAATTCTTTTCTTCAAAAAGTATATGGGGACTAAGTATTCCCAAAGAAATTTAACATGTTTTCACATTAAGATAAAAACGGAAACTGAGATTTCCAAAGAGCCTTCGAGGTAGTCTTTAGAAAAGAGTAAATGCTTTCACAATAAAGCAAGAGAGGAAACTTTGATTTCCAAGATAACCTTTGAGCTAAGTTTTTGAGCACTAATCTCAAATCACAGAAAGAAGTATGTTTTTAAAACATAAAGAACTAGTATATTTTGGGAGTAGTATTGAGCACCGATATGGGGGAGAGTTCAGACAACTCACAGCCCCCATAAACCATGTAGCCATCATGGGTAGAAAAGGGTCGTACTTTTTAGATGAATCCTTTTCGCATAGACTAGTGGATCCACTTAGTAGTTCAGGTCCTATACCTGTGGCAAGGTATAGGATGCACTGGCAGCGAGAGGGAGATCGTTGTATCATCACATTATCTCTTATGTGATGGTTGTCCATTAGAGAAACTCCCACATAAGTTATTTGTATTTTTATATACATCAGTTTATTTGTATTTTTAAATACATATCAGAGTAATTTGATCTTTGCATACATATAGAGTTGGCATCATGTTTTAAACAGCTTTTCTTTATATTGCAATTGTTTTAAAACTGCTTTATATTGAAATAAGTTCAGTTATGTTGAGTTAAGTTGAGCCAGGTAAGTTCTTCAATTTCCTTTCAGATTCTTTTCAATCTTATGTTTATGCTTTAGAATTCCTCTTACATGCTCGTACATTCCACGTACTGAGCCATTTGGCCTGCATCTTTTCATGATGCAGACACAGGTATTCAGGATCATCAACAAGAGATTCGTTAATGCATCCGAGAGTTCGAGTTAGCTATGGTGAGCCTCCTTATTTTCCGGAGGATTTCATTTACTTTTCATTTTAGTCAGGATGTCGTGGGTCTTGTCCCGACTTCCATCGTTATCAGCTAGAGGCTTCATAGATAGTCAGTATATAGTTGAGAAGTATGTATTATTCACTTATTTTATTAAATGTTTTAAAGACTTAAGTTTCCTATTTTGGGGCGAGTTGAATATATTTTATTATACAGAGTTTTCTTTGGACTAAGAGTTTGAATTTAAGTTTTTTAAACTTTTATTTCTGTTTTAAGCTTTTGCATGCTTAAGTTAGTCTTCCGCTTGTAGTCAGCTAGGATGAGGGTTCGCTTGGGGACCAGCAATGGTTCTTAAGTGCCGGCCACGTCCAGGGTGTAGACTCGGGTCGTGACAAACCCAATACCCACAAACCATCAATCAATAATCTTAGTTGTAAAACCTCTCTCTCGAGTAAGCCAAGAAAACAAATATAGAACTGCATTTGCAACTACAATTCATAAATTAAACCACAATTAATGATTAAACTCACTTCTAAATATCATTTAAACTAGTAATTAGCAATATCCATAAACTAATTCAGCCCAAAATTACATGATCACACCCCAAGAAATGGAGTTTTACCCTAACATAACAAAAAGGTAAAACCCATTACCGAATCGATTATCCATCAACTATGTAAAAGTGATTTAGTCTTTAGAATGCTTCAATTTGTCGAATCTTCGAAACCCTCTTCCAAATTCTCCAATTTGAACTTCTCAAATTCTTCAAAGCTATGAAAAACTATGGAGATAAGAGTTCTAAATGTTCTAAAATAAGAATAGATGCTCAAAACTGTAAAACAATTTCCACAGATACTAAAATAAATATTCAAATTCTAATTTATAGTCGCCAAAAATAAGCCACGAAAGGCTATTCGATGAAGTAAGTCGGGCTCGCTGAACCACTCGGCGAGCCACTCTTTGACCTCTTCCATCACCTTTCCACCTTAACATTCAGTATCCTCTAGGTCTATAACTTTGGGTGATCGATCTTTATTTCGCGGAACTACTCGGTAATTCACCAATTGGTCCTTTTCATCACCGACTTGGTCTCTTCCCTCAGGACTGGCACACCAGAACTTTAGGCGGTGGAAATAGCCACTCGGCGATTCGACAAGTGACCCTGGTGATAACCAGGCTTGATAACCAGGCTTGCCTTTATTCATTTCTTTAGTTCGTTTTGTTCCTTTTGGCTTGTTAGTGTCCTTGCTTTGTCCTCAATCTATCTACCTGAATATCAAGGATTTAACATCGGTTTATGGAATAAGTCAAGCATTTAAGGACACTAAATCTATATAAACAAAGCTCTAAATGAGTCTAAATCTCGGACTCATCAACACCCCCAACTTAAACTTTTGCATGTCCTTAAGTAAAACTCAAGTTCAACAGTGCTACAAAAGACTCAAGATGAATGTACACAACAAGACTCAACTTACTCATGCAATGATCAGATGTGCACTCAAAGATTAAAAATTGTGACTCACCATTATCAAAGATGCTCAAGTTCACAATACTTGCTTCAAATGCAAGTTCAAGTTCAACAAAGGTACTCAAATGCCCTCACAATAAAGATGATTCCATATTCACACACAATTTCTTAATAATTAATAGTTTCGGAATCACACACAACTCCCACACTCACAAATATGAACACATGCATGACTTCATCCATAGGTTTGCCCTTATTTTCCAATCAACATTCGTTTCAACTCACTCAAGATCTAAAAGGTCTTTTCAAGGCTTGTAACGGGGATGAGTGAAAAGGTGTGGTCATTTAGGCTCAGGCTCAATGGCTGCTACCCTCTTGAAATGTGGTCTGAACATCACATTCTTCCTTTTCTTCAACATTTTGATCATGTTCATAATTCACCCCATTATTCGCTTTCACGTGGACTTCTCGATATTCCATTTCTTTTTGCAATTTTCATCACTTATTTCACAACTTTTTCATTCTGTTTCATTTCTTCTCTTTTTTTTTTATATGGAGGGGTTCTATATGTTTCAACACCATTGTTCAAAGGGGAATTTTTTGCACTTCTTGATTTACCTTCTCTTTTCACCACACCCCACCTAGGTTGGTTCTTCAGACAAACCACACTTCATGCGAGTTATGGGTGAATGGATAAAGAGGGGTCACAATTATTCAAGGGTTTTGGAGGGAGAGAAAATCCATGAGACATGGCTAAGGTTTAACAAGTTGGTCATGCAGTGCCCTGCTCATGGACTTCCAGATAAGTTGTTGCTGGAATTTTTCTATAAAGGTCTTGATTCGGTAAATAAATGAGTGGCTGACCAACTCTCTCCGGGTTGCATAATGTGACAGCCCTATGCAATAGCGTCCCAACTCCTTGTTTGCATGACTAAAACAAACATGGCATGGTACACTCATGAAGAACAAGTGTCTCCTCTCACTTATTGAATGATGAAAGAACAATTCATAAAGGATCAAGAGACAGACCAGATCATGGCAAACATGATGACCCTTTTGGATACCTCGACCAAAAGTATCATGGAATTTGAAGTGCTGTATAATAAGGAAGTAAACCTCCTAGCCAATCAAGGAGAAATTTATAGTGCAAAATACTCAAAGTCGGGAGGCAACCAAGGATGGAATAGAGAGGGGGAGAAGGATAGGTATGTTCCTCCCCATGAGCGTTGAAAGCCAAACGATTCTAAGAGTGGTCGAACAGTAGTTATGCTCTCATGCTACTCAACAAAGTCGAAAGGTTTGACAAAGTACTGAAAGAATTGAAGGAGGATGTTGTGACTCTCAATCAGACAGTGATTTCTCACTCTGTCTCAATGAAGCAGCTGGAGACCCAAATGGGTCAAATTTCATTTCATCAGAAAGACAACAAGTGGGGCTGCCTGGTGATACTATGGCAAACCTGAAAAATGAATCTTGAATGGGTACTTGTGTCGTGCCATAGAGTTAACTAAGACGCTTTTACGGAGGCAACCCAAGTTTTTAATCCCTAATGTTTGTTTTTGATTAACGGGCGTTGATTGTACAGGTTGAAAAGTGGAATGTGTTTGAGAATATACAGGTTGGCAAGCTAAGAGTCCGGTCGGCGAGCCCAATTTGGACCGCCGTTGGACCCACAAAATTCTAAAGTGGAAGTCTGTAAAACTTGGCGGGCCAATGGCTGAATCGGCGACTCACCGAATAGGTCGGCGAGCCCGATTTTGTTCGTCGTTTGGACCCTCAAATTAACTCGGTCTTATTAAACTTGGCAAGGTAAGTCACCACTTGGCGCATCGCCGAGTGGTTAGGTGTGGTCGACCAATACCGCCAAAAGGGCCACGAACTGAAAGGTTTTAAAACACCAAACGGTTAAAATTTTCAAAATCTTTCATATTCCCTCATTTTTAACCTCATACACTCTCACCCGCACTCTAGATTTTCAATATTTTCCCATTTTTTATTGCTTTTTGTTCTTGATCTCATGCTCGGATTTGGATTACATTGCCTCCTAGCATTTCAAACTTTTCATTCGGCTTAAAGGTTGGTTTTTCAAACCCCAAACTCTAGTTTAATAGTTGAACTCGAATACTTTTGGTAAAATTATGTTGTTGTGTGATGGGGCTGTGCTTGAATTGTATCTAATGTATTGGATTGTTGATTTAGTAGTTTGAAAGATTGCCTAATTGTTTAAAATGATGATTCCCCGAGTTTTATGTGTTAAAATTGATCGTAAATTGTTGGGTTGTAGTTATTTTGTGTTGGGCCTATTTGGGTGAATTCTAAGTAACCCCAATTGTGCTAAATGACGTACTTTGCCCTATGATTGAGCGTTCGACGTCATTCTTAAAGGCAAAAGTCATCAAATGGCCAATTTTAGCCAAATCGGGAGAAGTCTAAGTACCCTGGAAGAATGGGTCGATTGGGTCTTGTGTGAATTGAATAGTGTGTGTTTGATTTTGTTTTCGGCGGCTGCAGGCTTGAATTTGGAAGTTGGGGTTGAAATTTGGCACGTTGGGCAGTTTGGCCAGCTGGGTCGAGCTCACCAAACAGTTCGGTTGTTCGCCAAAATCCCCCTTGATCGCCCTTAATTTAGTGATTTGGCTTAGTTAGAGTCTGTAACTTTCAATGGTAAGCCTGAGCGTCGAGTTCACTCAGCGACTCACCGAAAGTCCCCTTTTGATTGCCCTTATTGCGCCCCTAACCCCTAAAACACACTCTAAAATTCAGCAGGCTAGTCTAAGCTCGCTGAGTGATGTCGATGATTCACCGAAAGGCCCTGAACATCGCCGACCTTCCATTTCTCTGGGAAATTTTCAGGCCAGTCCTCTCAGTGATCCCAATCTGGCTAGCCTAAGTGACTCGATGATTGGTTCGGTTAGTTTTTGAGCAACATGAATTCTGCAGTTTTTCTTGGGTATTTTCTAACTTTTTATGTATTTTGCAGATATGGATAGACCCAAGGTACCGTGACAAGACATGTCACCCCGCAAGTGGGCAAAGGGAATCATAATCAATGAGGATGAAGCTACATCCAAAGAAAAGGCGACTAAACTTTCTACCATGGGTGGGAAAGGCAAAGGCAAGGGAAGGGCTCCCGCAACTGAGTTACCAGAGGTCAGATATGATAGTGAGGGAGTTACGCAACTCACCTCACCACTTTTTAAAGTGAGGGTGAACACCAAGATCATCAGGATGTTATCTCTGAGGATGATCAACTTCTATTAGCTCGGAGAGCTGAATTGCGCTCCAAGAGGATGCATGATCCGTCTAGGATCCGGGTGCCTGAGACTACTACTCCTTTTCCAGTTCCAGATCAGGTTGTCGTCCCAATACCACTTTCTTAGGGTACCCCCTCCCTTATCTCTCAACAGACTAAAGGCTGAGGGACTGCGGACTATCATTGAGGAGACGCGGTTGTCTATAGATGGTGTGATAGACCGATACCCGAAAATATGGCATACCCTAAAGTCCCACAACTTTGAGATTTTTACAAAACCCCGAGGCACCTACATTCCTAATTGGGTTCAGGAGTTTTACACTGCCTATAGAGCTATGGTGCCATAGGGAAAGATGAAGGTTGCTACCTTCAAGCCAGTAGACTATGTAGTTGTCAGAGGAAGGAAAGTAAAGTGCGATAGTGATGAAATCAATGCTATTTTGGGATGCACTGAAAACACCTCAGACGATTACCATAATATGATCAAAACAACGGCATTGGAGGACATGAAAAGTTGGATGGATCCTCTACTTTTAGACAGTACTCCTAGGTGGATTGAGGTTGGGGTTCCCATAGAGAAGAAAGATCTAAATGTGGTTTGGGTTTATTAGCAGCACAATCATGCCGACTCAGAATGAGTCTATCCTCTGCCACACGAAAACGGCCTATCTTGGCTCTATCATTGATGAGACGAGACTCAATTTAGGCATGATCATTAGATATGAGATGGTCATAAGGGTCAGGCAGCATCAGACATCTCTCTTATTCCCGGTGTTGATCCCTGAATTATGTAGATGTGTCTGGGTGCCACGTGATGAGAAGAAGAATGTGGAAGTGATGCCCACCTCCTCTATCGACATCCGACGCATTAAGGCCGAGTACTTGAAGGATGAGGATGAAAGGAAGAAAGCAGCCCCAGTGGATATATCCCCGGCTGTTGACACTAAGACACTACATGCAGACCTACTTCAGCCATTAGGCCTTCAGGTATCTCTAGTACTTCCCCTTCTATGACTCCAAGTTCTTCTACCTCCTCCCTGCCTCCTAGGTCTATTTCTAGTTTGGTTGCATCCCGACCTCCACTCACCCAGGCCACGATGCTACGAATTGGGCATCTAGCCCATTATGCTTATGTGCGTGCCTCCAGGCTAGAGGATACAGTCCATGGGATGATTGAGAGTGCTCTCACCGCTCGTGTGACATCTCTTATAGAGTATATTGATGCCCTCACGGCAAGGATAGAGGTGTGTGAGAGAGGTCAGGGAGCCACTCATAAGGTGACGGCCTTAAAGGCCGCATTTGCAGAGTTGAGAAAATATGTGGACCAGCTGAAGTCCACAGATATGTCGATGATTTTTGGGAACGTGGAGATCCCTGATGACATGGATACAGATATGTCGTCTTGTTCTGATATGCCTCCGGCTACCATCGTAGATGAGATTAGAGCGATGAGGTGGCTGTAGAGTCCGAGGCTGAGACTGATGAGGAGCAGCTCGGTGTTCATGAGGAAACTACATATCAGGGCCTGACTAAGGTTGAGGAGGCAATGGTGACTTCAGCTGTTCAGACATTGTTTAGAGAGACTTTCATGGCAGGCTCTAGTGGAGCCAGTGTTGATGTTACCCCGGGCACTGATGCCCAAGATCAGAGTGTGACCCTGTGCATTGATACCCCGACAGATGGAGCGACTGAGTAGAGAAGATCATTTTTTACCTCACTCTCTGTTGTTTTTATGATTTCTTTGTTTTTAGTTGCATTTGAGGACAGTTGCTTTTCTTTTTGTGGGTGGGGTGAGGTATTTCCATACCAACCTTTTGTGATTACATTTTTTATTGTATATATATTGAATTTTGTGTTTTAATTGTGTTTTGATCTTATCTTACGGATATTTTAGCTTGCGGCTCCATGGTTTGAATGGAAATGGTTTTTGACCCATTTTGAAAAAAATTGTACCGCCTCTTTTGTGTGTGATTGTGGTTATTCTTATGCAAATTTAAGTATCGATTATGATCAATACAGATGTCTTGAATTGTGCTCTTAAATGAACAAAATGAATGTGCGGCTACGATGAGGCCAAATAAAGTTGCATAGACAATGTGTGAACTTTTTGCATCTCGTTGTGACTAGCCGATTATCCAATGAAGTCTCTTGTGATGAACATTGCACACTAGCTCGAATGAGTCTTGTTTGATATTGGTGCCAATGACTAGTGTGATGAGCTTACCTTGAATATTGTGTGTGAGGACACGTAGAATTTACCCCGTTGGTCTGGTTGACTAAGTCATGCAAGCTCTTGAAATAATCTTAGGCAACAAATTTAAAGACCCTTTGAGCTTATCCTTTTCTTGGAAGAAACTTGAACAATTGTGACCCCTTTTTATCCATTCACCCATAACTCTCATGAAGTGTAGTTTGTTTGAATGGTTGTGGTGAAAAGAGAAGGTAATTCAAGAAGTGTGAAAAATTCCCCTTTGAGCAATGATTTTGAAGAATATGGAACCCTTCCATATAAAAAAAAGGGAAGAGAAGAAAAAGAAAAAAGAAAAAAGAATGAAAAAGTTGTGAAATGAGTGATGAAAATTTGCAAAAAGAAATGGGGTATCCGGAACTCCATGTGAAAGTGAGTAATGGGGTGAATTATGAACATGATCAAAATGTTGAAAAAAAGGAAGAAAGTGATGTACAGACCACATTTCATGAGGGTAGCAGCCATTGAGCCTAAATTACCATACATTTTCACTCATCCCCGTTACAAGCCTTGAAAAGACCTTTTTAATCTTTAGTGAGCTGAAATGAATGTTGATGGAAAATAAGGGCAAACCTACAGGTGAAGTCGTGCATGTGTTCATCTTTGTGAGTGTAAGAGTCGTAAGTGATTCTGAAACTATTAATTGTTAAGAAATTGTGTGTTAATATGGAATCATCTTTGTTGTGAGGGAATTTAAGTACCTTTGTTTAACTTGACCTTGCATTTGAAGCAAGTACTGTGAACTTGAGCATCTTTGATAATGGTGAGTCACAATTAGAATCTTTCAGTGCACAATTGATCATTGCATGAGTAAGTTGAGTCTTGTTGTGCGCATTCATCTTGAGTCTTTTGTAGCACTATTGGATACATCGTTATTAAGCTGCTGAACTTGAGTTTTACTTAAGGACAAGCAAAAGTTTAAGTTGGGGTGCTATGAGTCAAAGATTTGGACTCATTTGGGCTTTATTTATATAGATTTAGTGTCCGCAAATGCTTGATTTGTTCCATAAACTAATGTTAAATCCTTGATTTTCAGGAACATAGATTGAAGAACAAAGCAAGGATACTAACAGGCAAAAAGGAATAAAACAAACTGAAGAAATGAAGAAAGGCAAGCCTGGTGATCGCCAAGGTCCCTTGGCGAAACGCCGAGTGGCTATTTCCACTGCCTAAAGTTCCAATGTGCCATCCCTGAGGGAAGAGACCAAGTCGGCAAAAATAAAAAGAAGTCGGCGCATCGCCGAGTAGTTCCACGAAGCTAAGATGGATCGCCCAAAGTTACAGACCTTGAGGATATTGAATACCGAGGTTAAAAGGCGATGAAAGTGATCAAAGGGCAGCTTGCCGAGTGGTTCAGCGAGTCCGACTTACTTTGCCAAACGAGCATTCGTAGCTTATTTTCGGCGACTATAAATTAAATTTTGAACATTAGTTTAGTATATTTTGACATTGTTTTACAGCTTTGAGCTTCTATTTTTTATTTTAAAACTCTTCTCTCTATTGTTTTTCATAGCTTTGAAGAACTGGAGAAGTTCAATTTGTGAGAATTTGGAAGTGGGTTTCGAAGATTCGACAAATTGAAACATTGTAAAGACTCAATCACTTTTACCCAGTCGATGGATAATCAATTCTGTGATAGTTTTTACCTTTTTATGATGTTAGGCTTAAACCCCAATTCTTGGGGTGTGATCATGTGATTATGTGCTAAATTAGTTTATGGGTATTGCTAATTAGTAGTTTAAGTGTTATTTAAAAGTGAGTTTAATCATTAATTGTGGTTTAATTTAAGAGTTGTAGTTGGAAATGTAGTTCTATATTTGTGTTCTTTGCTTGCTCGAGAGAGAGGTTTTAGAACTAAGATTATTGATTGATGGTTTGTGGCTTCATATGAGGCCAAAAATATATATTTTAATAATTATTAGTCTCCCATTTATTATTTATATATGTCCATTTTGAGCATGAATTTTATGGATTGTCCTAAATAGTGTATTTTATTTGTAAGAATAAATTGGTGTAAAGTTGAAA